>KN492924.1:58857-94309 GCA_000787155.1 Scartelaos histophorus
GCAGGAATGGGTCGTTTTTGTATGACTTGTATTTTCACTTCAAAACATGTTGCATAAGCACAAGACGTGATGCACCAATTCAATACTGGTATAATTATCTGTGTCCATACTAAATATTTATGCTTCCAAGGGAAATGTTCAGCTATAAATTGGAGTAATAAGATGATTTACTGGCTAATATTGGCCCAAAACATCTCAGACATTAAACTTGTATTTTTTACGAAGCTGTTCTCTAGTTATAAAATCCATTTGTTTAAAGGAAAATATTATTTTTGAGTAACAATTGATATTGGTTGACAAGTTAAAGTATCAATATCAGAACAGCATCCAAGCAAGAGGCTGATTTCTGTACTTGCCAATGTGAATAACTGGAAATAAAGCATGCAATATTATGTTAGAGATATTCACTCCTTTTGTGCTGCCTTGCTAAACGCATCACCGTGCAGTCACTGATGTGCACTGGAGCCGAAGTTGTCCCTCACGTGATTGACATGTGAGATTTCTTGGATGGTATGCCCGCTGCCTTTCCCCTCACATTGGGAAGCGTTCAGCCTTTTTCTGTTTGTCCCGTCTCCCCCAGGGCCCCGTGTTCATTGTTGTGAGGGGGGCAGACGAGACCGAGGCCTGACATTTGAGGCTGGCCGATAGGTGAAGGGACTGGAGCGGAGCGGGCACACAGATAACAGTAACAGCGGGACATGACTGCTTTGCTAATGAGGGATCTTTCACCTCTTGTACAATCCACTGTAAAGTTAAAGCCAAACCTATTCCTCCCTGGGTGGGTGTATTACATCAGGTTTTATATAGGTATGACTGTGGAGTTCGTCAAGTGCACCAATTCCTTGTCGGCAAGCTGGTGTTTTCTTTCAGCTGTGAAGATAGATTTCCCCGTGGAGGTTGGCTGTTCACAGTCTAAAGAGCTGAAAAAGAACTGAAGAACTGGAGAAAGAAACTGTTGCTTTAGATTAAATTTGTTCATGAACAGCTTGCAGTATTGTCTTTTTCTTTCTAATGGAAATAGATGAGCAGGGGAGCTAAAGGGTGGCTGTACGTTTACAGTCATGCTAAAAAATTATTAGGGTGTGTTTTTGTTTCTTTTTTGTCAGATATCAGTTCCAATACCATTCTATATTTCCTGAATGAAAACTCATAGATGTGAGCAGCCTTTTATTTTTTATTTTTTGCTGTACTCTGGTCTTGTTCTGTGCCATAGTTTACCTCTTTGCACTGCTGCTGTATCGGAAAGGTATAGGTATGGGTGACTGAGTACAATAAGTTCAAGTATCGATATCCAATCAAATCCCCACATTATATCTGCAAAAATAGATTTTAATGCCTTTCACCAAGAAAATTAATTACAGTTCTTTTAACAACCGCATTGAATTTGTCAGCTTTGCCATGGATTTTTCTTAATGTTAACCAATACACTATATATTGATTAGCTACAGCAGGAAGACACATGTCAGATTTCGCTATCCTCTGAAAAAATGAGCAGAACCACTTGACTAATTCTATTCTAATTCATGACCTCAGAGTCTGGACACTTGTTTCTAATCAGGATTGGCTTTAGTGGGGTCCTAACACATTTCTTATCTGTTGCAATTTGGCCTGTAGTTTTAGGATTATCCAGCAAACAAACCAGCAGGAAATATTTTATTGGCGAAAGTCGGTATGGAAATGACTCTTAGTATGTGAAGTGTTGCTCTAAGTGGCGCTGTCACGGCCAAACTGAACTGAGTTAGAATCCAAATTAAAATGGAAATTCACAACCCGGATCGCTGTAATACTTAGACCACACATATCGATGTATATTTTTATTTGTCTTTAGTATTTGCCTTTAGTATTTGCAGACTTCATAAAAAGTGACTGGAAGTTATTCACACACTCCCAGAGTAAAGTTTTGTGCCAAATACCTTAAAAACTCTCATGAATGTGTATTTGGCCTGGACTTTATCACCCCACTGAATTTTTGCAGCGTAAGATCTTAGAAATGTATAGTGCAACAATATATACTCCCTAATTACTGACCAGTAGTGCGTGTTTGTCTTATGCCACATCATTGAATCTCCTCAGCAGGATTCTCATGTTTTTTCCAAGGATGGATTTATGTATATTTGTACCTTGTGTGTTTGTGTGCGTATGTGTAAAATGTGTGTGTTTCTTTCATGTTTTGGCTTGGTACCGTCCTACCTCACTGCCCTGACACTAAGCAGCTTTTGCTTGATCACCATCTGTTCAACGGTCTCCATTTGTGCTCCGAAGATGGCTCGGGCTCCTCCTCACCCACTCAGGCATACACACAGAGAAATACATACACTAATCCCGTCGGCTGTAGCCAGGGGTACTGCTGTCTTTAGCTGTGAAGTGGGTGCACAAACATTATGGTTATGGCGGAGGTTGTTCTGGCTCTAATTTGCTGTGGGATGGTAATTCACACTAAAGCTGCAGGTGATGTCTGTGTTGTGTTTATATTTAGTGTGTGGGGTTTCTCACTGGGTTTATAGGATGCTTTTGAACTGCAGAGATCCACAAAGGAACGTAATGGAAAAGGCGTGGAACAAAGCTCCACAAGGAGCACTTAACTTTTTTTGTTATTGTACATAAAATGTAACAGCAATTACTCAGCTTCAATACAACGTGAACTCAATGCACAATACAAACAGAAAAGAAAAGAAACAGCTTGCTAAAGGTGACATATATAACTTTTGTGTGGCAGAGTTATTGTTTTGCTCAGAATTTCACACAGTATGACATGAAACCTATCCATCTCCATGAAAATAAACAGGTGTCACCACATCACCCAGCTAAGTTACAGGTCAGATCTGTGGAAGGACTATATTTTTCACAATAAGAATGTATGTTTCGGTCAATAAAACACTTAATTACATAAGACTGAGACGTTTACTGCCATACAGTGGAACTTTCCATTGAAAAGCAATAATATCTTCATGGGATAACAGAATTTGGGCATTCTCTGCTATAAAGAAGGAAAAGTGTTATCCTGACTCAGAAATGTGTACATTGTCTACCAACATATACTAAGACCTGTCCCTTTCCAAATTTGATCTGCTCTAGCAGCATATACTAACCTGATGTAAACTGTAAACTAGGGGTGGACGATATATCAAATATATCGAGATATTTAAAAAAAAACTCGATATGGATTTTGACATATCGTATATATATCGATATAATGCTTATATTTAATCCTGATTTGCCCGCTTCGCTTTTTTCACTTCGCTTTTCTTCCCCTTTTGTGTTTCAACATGAGGCGCCTCAACAGGAGCAAACTCGTCTCTAAATGCCCAAAATTGGTGTTAACCAAAGCTTCTAGCACCACGAACCTTTCCCACCATGTTCAGCTCTTGTGCCCTGATAGCGATTTTTTTTCCAGCACTAATAGTTTATCCAAATGAGCCATGCGGGTTTAAGTTTTGTTTCTGTGAAACGTCAACAAATGTGCGCAAACCTGAATTAAACACATTATTATCTCAAACGGGCTGATGTGGCTCTGTCGTCTTTATGGTTTACATGTTGCTGAGTTTATTTATGCTGAAGATTTAAATGAAGAATCTGCTGCAGTTTTACTTCTACAATAGTGTTTGAAACATTGGGTTTGATCTGCACAGTGGATTGTGGGAAACCTCCTCACCACTGGTGAGGAACATGGATCTATTAAAATAAGGAACCTCCCGAGCTTCCTCTGCTAAAGGAGCTTATTTCTTACTTTATTTTACAGTAAAATTATTATTTTTATACAGGGATTTTTATTTTGTTTTTAATGTTGCAGAAGCACTTTCCTACACCTTCCTATATGATCTGACAACTTCTTTGCACTTCAACATTTTTGTTTTTACAGTAGTTTTGGGGGGGTAATTTTTCCTGTACAGATATCGAGATATATATTGTATATTGAGATATATTTTTTGCTCCATATCGCCCAGCCCTACTGTAAACCGTACCTTTTGTAGTTTTTTGTACTTTACCCCGATCCATCTTTTGTTGCTTGGCTTTGACCTGCCTCCTGATGCTACACCCCATCATCCTCATACCACAAATATTCTTCAGCTTATGAGCACATAATGCATTAGCAGAGCACAGGTCAGTTCAAACCCATTAGCCTCATGAGGTAGATGCGAAACAGTTATCCCTCGTCTGTTTTGCGTTGCCATGACCTGCTATCTTGTGGAGTCTTACCCCCAACCTCCAACAGCCCGACCTATTTATCCCACTGTATGAACATGATAATAAACTAACTCCCCCCTAAGAACCATGATCCACTGCTGTGTGTGTGTGAACTCTTCAACCTCCGAAATGAGAGTCTGGGAGCAGCCATGGCCTCTGTAAATGAAGCAGCCCGCTGTTACACAGAGGAGGAGAGGAGAGCACCAAAAGCAAGAATAGCCCCACGCTCTGACGCTGTGTGTACTTTGAGCTCATGCCTCCTGGGTGTACATCTTAACTTTAACTTTTAAGCTTTAAGTAGTTCAAGGATGCGCTGCAGGGAGGAAAAGCACCAGTGGAATGACTTGATATTTCAGGACTCTGTGACTGGCTCTAGGGCTATTGTTAAGTGATTGTGAACGTAATATGAGTAAGCAGATTTTCACATTAGAGAGATTTAAACTATCAGAATCATCTTTAATAAAAAATGGTTTTATGAAATTAAACCTGCTCTTTTCTGGTAGAGGGTCCACAACCAGTGGTCAGTGGTCCCATAGAGATGTTATTGCTTTGTCCTTTAATGTTCCACAGTACGATGATAAACTTATCTGCTGTGCATGTATTCAGTTACAGGTGTTTTATTGCTAAGAAATACCTTAAAATAACAAGAATTCTTACCACTCCACATATCCAAGCTGTAACAGGGCCTGGTGGTGTCATTACGTGTCTCCAAGGTAATAATAATAATCACCATGTAGGAAAGAAGATGGCATATCTCCAGCCAAACAGTTGCATAGTGCACCTTTAATGTTGCTTTGCATGTTTCATCAGTATGGTCCTCATTTAGTCTAATATAGTCATCTAGGTATTGTCTTTGTACTGTGCAACTTTTCTGGTGGAGAGTTCACCATGGAGATATTACTATTATGCCTTAATTATTGCGCAATACAGAACCACAATGGATCCAGGTTCATGATCAGATCTATGGAGTCTCAAGCTTGCACATGGTAAGAATTCATGTTGTTTAAAGTATTATTGAGCAATAAAACACATCTAATTGAACAAAATGTAAGGGAGATTTTTAATGCCCTGCTATGGAACAAAGAAATAACATATTAATGGAGACAAGTAAGGAGGCAACCCTTCACTATAGAAGTTAGAGCATGCACCTTCAAAACTGAATTATTCAAATACTATGTCAAATTCACATCTTGCTTATGGCTTTTAATATTGTACAGTTCTGATATGCAAAACCATCTTCCCCAGTTCTTGACTTCTCCTCACTCACATCTCAGTCTGATCGCCTCTACAATGCATCCCAACAGAGTGGTAATCAAATGTGTGCTGTTCCCTGTGTGTCCTGCAGGGGGCCGTTCAGCGTGGTGCGGCGATGTATCAACAGAGACACGGGACAGCAGTTTGCCGTCAAAATAGTGGACGTGGCCCAGTTCACCTCCAGCCCCGGACTCAGCACGGAGGGTAAGCCGCTGTCTTTACACTTAATGTTGTTTGTGCTTCTGTCTGGACTGGCTCTGAGGTTTGCCTCTGCTAAGATTTATGCAGGTTCTATTAATACTTTGCAGCTGATGTCGTCAACATTCCCTGGGGGTGTGAAGCTAACTGAAAGCACTACTCTGTTAGAAGCTCTGTTACTCAAATTAGACTTAATCTGGCACAATCTCTTAAAATTACAGTCACAATGTACCAGCATTATCCAACCATTTTTCAGTTAGTCACTCACCTTTTTATTGAAAATCAAACACAGGACAATGAACATTCATATTGATCATAGATTCCTGAAAATATGCTGTTTAAATCGATTTGCTAATGTGAACATTGTGTCACCATGGAAACTGCTGAAAATTCCGCCAGTAGAGATACATGTAGAACACCACCAGCGTGATGCCACTGCAAAGTATCAATATCACTATAACACAAGATATTGCAATAACAAATTCTTTTTAAATCTTTATTTGTAGATTTAATTGCTAGTTAAATGTTAAGGTTACGTTGAAACTAGTGTTTTACAGTTTTACACAATGCCAGATCTATAACAGATTTAATTTAATACTTAAGTCGTAACAGCAGTTGATTGCTTATGATGCGCACAGCATATTGACATTCATGGGTTTCAACTTTCTCTTAAAAGTGACTTTTTGAGATCTTTTATGCCATTCAAAGGATCGACTATGCAGTTGTGAATTGTTAATTGCTATGACAACAGTAATTGTTTCCTAAGTACCAGTGGGGTTAAACTGAAAATACTGACTGTAATTACTTTAAACTTGTCATTAATGAAACTCCTTATCATTGACTTGTCACAAACATAAATATTTTGTCTAAACCTTTATCTCAAGGGTTTAAGGACTTTCATTTTCACTTTCCGTTTCACTCTTTCATTTTACATCACTGTACAATGGCTCCATACTTCATTGCTTTACTGCAGTACAGTGGCCAAGTTAAAATAAACCGGTCAGGATTCTTACTTTGTCTTTTTCTTTAAATTTACTTTTGTCACAGTGAAAAATCTCTGGGTGCAGTTGTAATCCTTTGTTTAACAATGAGCTGTTTGATCAGTGAAGTTATTTATTAAGCTGTGCCTGCAGTGTTTTCTCTTTGTTGTTAAGCACCTGATATTAACGCCTTAACTACAGGAATCCATACAAATACCTCAAACAGGTGTTAAAATACTAGTGAATGTTAAATTGATTTTTTTTTTGTTGCAAATGCTTGGTTAAATTATAGACTGCAATTATAATCACAGATATAGTGACTATTAAGGCCATTTACAAGACAAGCAATAAAATGTGGAGCTATATGAGATCAAGTGAATATGCCCACCAGGTCGATTAAACAAGCGCTCCTCTCATCGCTGTGATATATTTTCTTTTTATTGCACTGGCTTTAATTACACTGGGGGCGTTTGTTTCTGTAACATTGGTAAAGCAGCCACTCTGTCTAGACTGACTCTCAATCTCTCAATAATCAGCAAACAAGATAGATTGAATTACAGATATTAACAGGGAATAAGGTGGCAGCTGGTGATTCTGCCCCATTAAATCAACACAAGGAATAAAGTTAAAGTTCTACATGCTGCTATGTTATTGCTTTGCAGTATGGCATGTATTACTCAAAAAAGCATTGAAAGCATTTTTACTGCCTTGCCCAGATCTGACCTGCTCCTTGGCCTAGTGACATCACCTGATTGTCTCCTTGGGGATAGAAAAGTTGCCATACTGTGGGATATTCTTGTATCATGGAGACAAGCAGGTGATAGAAAAATTACATGATACACCTTTTGTGATAAGCACAGGTCTTATCACAAAAGCTAATATATCCGTGTGTAAAAACGACAGAACTCTTCTGGCTGTTTGACCACAGTCTTATCTGCACTGGCTGTGTTCACCTGAGTTTGAAGCTTTATTAGTGTCCATTGCACCTCCATACTCATTTACCCCGGCTCCCGCAGTCCCTTCCTGCATCGCTCACACACTCTATTTCCCTGTAGACCCTGACTGGCTGCTCTCATTGTACATTTGTTTTCATATTGAACCTTTTGTCGGCCATAGAAAACAGAACAGTTTCACTTGAGTGGGCAGCTGTAACATTGCACCACCAAAATAAAGGCGGCGTGCACACAGAGCCGGGCGCGGAGAAGTGGGTCAAACGGTCAGGGTCTTGGCAGTGAACTGGCCGACTGGAGCATGATACAAAGACGTACACGGATATCTGTCTGATGAATAGGTCAGGACTCCAAGGGGAGGCGGGGCCATTAGCATTATTCAAAAGGCCAATGCATTATGGGAAAACACATGCAATATGTGATAACTACACAGATCCATCTGACCAGCCATCAAAAATAAATCAACATGCAGTGTATCATGATGAACACTTTCATCAGAGCAAGCTGTAAAGGAGCACTATGTAACTTTTCTGGTGGAGGTTAATAACATCTTCATGGAGACTAGTGGGTAGACTGTCTACCAGAAAAGTTAGTACTACTACAGTAAGTTTTCTCTTTCATGGACCCAACCTGGCCAGTCTCACTTCCCATGTGTATCAGCTATTGGGCCATGCCTCTTCCTTTTCTTCTTCTTTTCTTCTCTTTTAGCAGATTCTGACCACATAGCCCTGACATAATTGTTAAATTAAACTCAAATTCCAAAACTGTAATGTGAGGACATGTTTTTAGTGGTAGTGAATCCTTTTAGATTCCCTAATCCATTTTTCACCTTTCTGTCCTTCAACTCCTCCAATGGTGAATTTGCATATTATTGGATTTGACTTCACAAACTCCATTCACTTACTCGTATTTTTTCCAGGCTCATTCGTATTGCCTGTTGTGGACCCATAAAAGCTTCGACTCTGATTGCTCTTGTGGTTTGTGGCTTTGGCTGTAGACGCCGTGCTCTGGCTGTGTGTGGCTCCTCTACATTAGCTCAGTGCTAGTATCAGTTAGCGTGCTGTGGAGAAGCAGCAGGAAGAGCAGGCCGACTGCAGAGAGCACATCTGTCGCACCCACTCGCCTCCTCGGGCTTTAGGGCCTCTTCTGCTCTGTCTCTGCTATATGATTGGAAACATTGTAATGAATGTAATAAAAAGCTGAGTTCAACAGGAGACTGTGCTAATGTTTGTATAGCACACATATTAATGAATAAGATAATATAACTCAAATCCTCTACTACTATTATTTCTGACCTTTCCATTATTCACTAATACTAACAATATTTGAAAAATTAATCTAAGAAAACTTAATGTTTGACTTCCATTATGTGATAATTGATAATGGGTCACAGTGTTCTGGAAAATAGATCAAATCACATCCACTGTATCTACATTTGTAATGTGTCAGAATTGTTAAAAGGTATTTTGCATTGTATTAGCCTAATGTCTTCACAGACTGTTCTGTTCCAGCAATTATCTACTTATAAAACAGAAATATTCACCGCAAACAGTGCATGACAGTAAAATGCATATTACAGGAAGTTCTGTCAAAAGCACGCGTAGAAGTTCTGAGAAATGTCATAAAATTGTACTAGTGTTGACGAGACCTGCATTAATCCTGTGTGAGCTGTGAGGCGACCACCATAAGCCTGGTGATGCACTGTAAATAAACAGATGGAAAGAGACGCTTTTGGCACAAACTCAGGAAACGTATTATCAACAGAAATAGATGCCTGGATTTCCCCTCAGCAGTGATTTATCTTGTCATATGTGCTTTAATGAGGCAAATAGCTTCTCTATAAACACACTTTTACCTCTGCCAAGGACACAGGGTTTGTTTGTGTGATTGTGATTTTTAAAAATAATAAAACATAACCAATGCAAATGTAATGTTTTTATCGGAATTATTTGATTACTATACAGATCTGTAACAGTGATACAAGAACAAAAATGGGATTTCAAGACAGAAGGAGTTCATAGTTTCACTTTTAACAGGGCCACTGTTTTGAGAGGAAGGCACAGAGCAATTAAATACAAATTATACACTCAACCCAGAAGTGAGCCCAGCTGTTTTCTTACAAGCTTTACAGAAACCTTCCCATCATGCATTGCACTTTCATTTTGTAGTCTTCCTTATTATTTTGAATTTTCACTTTCTATAGTATCACAGACTTGGGTGTTAAAAGCAACAGTCTCAGCAGATGACATTAAACGGCGCTCACTACAATGCCCTTAAGGAAGCCACTTATCCTGGCTTTAGCGACATTAGCTTATGTTGTAGCCGGCCCCTGCCTCATACGAGTCCACCGAGGATTAGCTTAATGTTAGCAAGACGGGTCTCAGCAGCACACGGGGCGCGTGGTTTCTTCTGTAAGCTTAATTAAATGTCATTGGAGACAAAGCAGAACAACAGCACATTAACTGAATGTGTGGCTGTGTGCTGATGTAATTACATGTACCAACTGGAGTCTGTATCATACCAGAAACATACAGTTCTGCTCTATAGGTCTATTGTGTTTGTGTAATCGACATTCACCCAACACATGTTTTAGGTCTTTATAGTGAGAGGAAGAGAGTCTGTGTGTTTACCTGGGCTACTTATAGCTCATTCTACGAACACATGATTGGAGCTGATTGGAGTTTACCTTGGGATGTTTTTAACCAGGAAAATATGTTCACTGAAATGTTTTGACAATGACTGATTGCACAACCTTGACATTGTCCTTTATTTTAACAAGCTACCCTTTCTAAAGAGTCTGGCAGCACCTGTGCACATTATAGTCATTATAGGGACAAAAAGATGAAACCATTTCAAGTTTATTATGCTAAAAAGGAAAAACAGAACAATTCCCAAAACACTAGAGTTAAAGGTCCTATAATAGGCAAACATTACTCTTGTGAGCTTTAAGCCACGCTCGAATATTGTGACCTTGTCAAAACACACCTGGAGTTGTCTTTCATTCACACACACATGTTTTAGTAACCTTTTGTTATTCATTTGTCTAGATTTTCAAAGCTCAAGCTCATCTTCTGCTCCACCTTGTGAGTAGGTTTCAAATGAATACCTCTTTCCTTTTGTTTAGTAGAGACTGGCAATTTAAGGGCTGAAATTCTTTAAATGATTCTAGATGTATGGAGTTTAAAAACATAGTGAAGCACTTCCTGTATTAGTATATTAGTATTATCACAAAGCGGGAAATAGTGTTTGCTGTTTGAGAGAAGCCTAAATATGCAGGGTTTGTGTGCTAAACATGTGTCTTCGAACTAGGGGTGGGTGATATCTCGATATAACGAATATATTGAGATTTTAAAAAAAACTCTATATGGATTTTGACATATCGTATATATCAATATAATGCTTATATTTAATCCTGATTTGGCCGCTTCTCTGTTCTGCCCTTGTCACTTCACTTTCTTTTTCAACAGGAGCAAACTCGTCTCTAAATGCCGAAAATTGGTGTTAAACAAAGCTTCTAGCACCGCGAACCTTTCCCACCATGTTCAGCTCGTTGTGCCCTGTTAGTGAACTTTTTTTCAGCACTAATAGTTTATCCAAATGAGCCATGCGGGTTTAAGTTTCGTTTCTGTAAAATGTCAACAAATGTGCGCAAACCTGAATTAAACACATTATAATCTCAAACGGGCTGATGTGGCTCTGTCGTCTTTATGGTTTACAGGTTGTTAAGTTTATTTATGCTGAAGATTTAAATGAAGATTTGGCTGCAGTTTTACTTGTACAATAGTGTTTGGAAACGTTGGATTTGATCTGTGCAGTGGATTGTGGGAAACCTCCTCACCGCTGGTTACATGGATCTATTAAAATAAGGAACCTCCCGAGCTTCCTCTGCTAAAGGAGCTTATTTCTTACTTTATTTTACAGTTAAATTATTATTTTTATACAGGGATTTTTAATGTTGCAGAAGCACTTTCTTACATGTTTCTTTATGATCTGACAACTTCTTTGCACTTCAACATTTTTGTTTTTGCAGTAGTTTCAGAAGCACTCTTACATGTTTCTTTATGATCTGACAACTTCTTTGCACTTCAACATTTTTGTTTTTGCAGTAGTTTTGGGGGGATTATTTTTCCTGTACAAATATCGAGATATATATTGTATATCGAGATATAGCAAAATATATCAATATATTTTTTGTTCCATATCGCCCAGCCCTACTTCAAACAAAACACAACTCCAGGTATGTTTTTGTTGAGGAAACATCATACTGTAGAAATAGGAATAATATAGGCCCTTTAATGTTGAAAATGTTTATGCATAAGTTACTTTAAATAATTGAATATTTCTGTTGCGGTATCACAAAATTGGGCAACTATTTGTAGTTGTTTTACTTCTTGTGGCCTACAGCACACCCATGGTCTTCAGATCTGCTATGGCAATTAACAATTCAGAACAGTTAAAGATTTAAAACAAAAGATCAAAAAATCAAGCTGCTTATAGCAAAAAGGCTAAAAGTAACTCGTACTATCAATCTTATCAAACTCATTAGTGATTCTTTGGTATTTCCTGCTCACAGGACATATTTCATAACACCTCCATGTCGAAAGCTTGCTAAATGATCCACTCTTAAAATTAATTGGACTTCCTGTTTTGCTGGCAGCGCTCTGTCTGTCATCTCTCCCTGCGGATCCTCCTCGTGTCTGGACCACATCGCTCTTTTCAGCTTCACCACCCGCTACATTAACCTCCTCTTCATTAGCAGCTTATTTAAAGAGGCTGATGCTCATTGGCAGGCTGCAGTCTCAGAGCCTAAAATACGAAAGATATAAAAAGATTGGCAGTTTTTGGGTGACAATTTGAATAATATGGCACCTCCTGACGGGTGTGGGTCCCTGTCGTGGCCGTTTTCAGCAGTAGGCCTCCTGATCCGACTCGGAGCGGTGAGAGTTAAGCTGCAGAAAACCCCTGTGTGGATCATCGCAAATGTCGAGAAGTGCTGGAGCTGAGAGAGCTGAAGGGTTCAAGTGCAGAGGCGAGAGGAAAAGAGCTATAGAAGAGAATTACCTTCTACATGACAGATTTGTTTGGGATCAACTGGATGAAGTAGGACCTAATGACTCTGCTAGCCCCACTATGTCAGGAAGCACATGAGAGATATATAATATACACAAAATCAAGCAACATATTATGCTATTACTTACTCTGTCTAGCACACAGCCTTGAAGATACCCTTGACAGACTAATACAGTTCCATTACCAATTACCAGCCAACAATGCAGGCACATATTTCAGCTGCATATTTGTTATCATTCTGTATTAGCTGTTCAAGTAAAGACACTCTTGATCCACTGGCAAATGAGTAAAAGAAGACATTTTTCTAAATTTCTATTCTTATCAAAATGACTAGGAACATCTAAGAGTCAGATCATTTTTATTTGTGTATAGGACTATCATTACACCATACTACACCAGAAATTTTAATATTAGGATCTGGGAAATTTTGCTCATATTTTTAAAACATAGGCCTGTCTTGTGATGTTATTTAAAATCCAGCAATGATCGTCTATACAAGTGTTTCCCAAACTTTAATACAAACTAAATAACATCTTCAAGGTCTTACATATGAATTCTCGTGAGATTTAAGCCATAATAAACATACCCAGACTTGTGTTGTAGTTCATTCACACATGTTTGGTTCTTCCTGCATTATTGGACTTTACCTTTTGTTCAGAAGAGATGTCAGTTCCAGAGATGAAAAAATAGAGTAATATGGGCCCTTTAAAGTTTTGTTTTGTCAACTCAAACAAGTAACAGCACTGTTTTTTGATGATGTTCCACTGTAGAAGATAAAATGACATTGTATCTTGTGAATTCTGTTGTATCTTCAGCTGTACTCGTGCCTGTTGTGTCTCACTGCATGTTATCCTCTCTGTGTGTTTTCCAGATTTGAAGAGGGAGGCCAGCATCTGTCACATGCTCAAACACCCCCACATCGTGGAGCTGCTGGAGACCTACAGCTCAGATGGGATGCTTTACATGGTCTTCGAGTTGTAAGTTTCCCCCGTGCTTGCCTAGCCCCATGTGTTGATACAGGCTGCAATGGAAAGGTGTAGGCGTCAGGAAAAGGTTGTGAATCCGGTAGAAGTGCGAAAGAAGCCAGCGGATGTAGGTTTAGTGCCCGAGGTAGTTTTATATAATCCACAAGGACGCTTGTTATAATGGGGGTGGGGTGAGAAAATGTGCACGCCGCTCCAGTGCGCACGTGACTTGTATGAATAGATAAGATTACGATTTCGCACTTAGGGCAGCCCCCATCTCTGAGCTTCGGTATCTGCATCCCTTTTCCATATCCAATTCCTTGATCGTCTTATTCTCTTATCTCCGGCATAGTTAACACAGCTTAACGTAAAGGGTAAGAAGGTGCTTTCAGGAGAATACCCAAGAGATTTTCGAAGCAAAAAATACAAGTATGACTACTCAGGTAGATAAAGTGAACAGCCTTGTAGCATATCATCCGTAAATGCACTCATGTGTCTCTTTGAGGTGCTACTTGATAATGAAGGTGGTTAAGTGTATGAACTGATGGAGCAGTAGATAATGTAGCCTACATTAGTGCTGGGTTTAATTGGAGCATTGAAGAAAGGATACGCTAATTGGCCTAACAATTAGCGCAAATTGAAGTGTAAATTTGAAGGGAAAAAGCGCTGATGTGGTTGTCAAGGGAGCCAGCCTCAGTAGATTACTTTAGTATTTGTAAATAGTTTAACATTGAGTTAAAAACATTTAACATAAGGTATAAAAGAGCACATTTAATGCCAATAAGGATTTTAATGGGCCCATATTATGTTATATTATCATCTATGTTATAATGTTGTTTTCTCATCACTAATACGTGGAGTTTTGTTTCATTCTCACAAACACTGCATATTTAGAGTTCCTCTCTCAATCAGAAAACACCACCTCCAGGAATTGCTCATTTTTATACTCTATACACCTTCACAAGAATAATTTTTATAATTTCACGTCTGGAGTAGCTTATCTTAACTAGGAGTAAAAGCTCACTGTTATAATACTACCACTACATGAGATTACAAAGGGGAACAGAGCATTTTGAGCTTTGGAGATGTTGACAGACTAATAATGATAAAGCGTTACTTAGACATGTGTGAATGAAACAAAACGCAACTCCAGGTCTGTTTTTGAGAAGTTAACAACAGTCTGACATGGCTTAAAACTCAGAAGAATTATATATACTTTAATTATACCTTTACTGTCTTTAGACCTTTAACAATATATAATTTTTGCATCATGATAATCCATTATTTCATGGTCCAATCGACCACCATTCCATAATGTAAAGTTAATGTGACCTTAAAGACAGGCTACTTTCCATTTAGGTTTACTAGTTTGGAGTCTGGATTGAATTGAAATGACTTAATTTAATTTACATTTATAATTTAGTTCTTATGATTATATTCTGATCGATCACAACTAACCTTGACATCCCTAAATATCAGGTTAGCTGCCCAAATTATGTCAGCTCTTCATTGTCTTCTCCCTTTTACATCCATAGAAAAATGTAAAAACAACACATGCAGGAATGATGCAACTCAATGAATTCAAATAAATGGGCTGTAAAAATTAAACAAAAGCGCTGATTTAACTGATAAAATATGGATAATTATGACAGGGATAATTTTGCGAGAATAGTGATTTAGTTGATCTCATTATGACACAAGCATTATAAAAAACACAGGTAGAGGTTCTGAATTTCTTGTCTCCTTGACAAACTGATTACATCACTTGTGAAAGAGTCTACAGCCGACGTACACAGAGCTGGTTGCTAAGGACACTAACAACGTCTTTTCAATCCATCTGCTGCAAACTATTGAGCGTCTGCACCCTCTCTGAGAAACAACAGCTCCTCTGGTTGTTATTTAACTGGCCTAAATTGCTGTCATTGTCAGAGCTGTATCTTTACCATAAATTACACCCCAGGGATATTTCAAATGCAGAATAAATCACAAATTCTCACTACTGGAGGGTTAGGAATGGAAAGGCCTTTGCATAATATCTCTCAAATCAGAAATATTCTAGTATAAAATGAGCACCTCTACTTTGTTTGACATGAGCACTTACTGGGTTTACCGATACGTGATCAAATTTTAAACTGTATTTTATGAAATCCTTGAAAGTTGTTCAAGAAGACGAGTACGCTGTTATCTCTCCCCTGCCTCTGCGGTCTGCACTTTTAAATTAAATTCCCGACAAATCCAAGATGGCTCGTACGTTTTCACAGATGTAATTCTTCACTGTGGATTTAAATGTCAGAAATATAAAAGTTAACTCCAATAAAGTAGATCCAGTTCTTGCTTATGAAGACAGCGCATGAAATAACTCTTAGGAATTAGTGCAGTGAATGATGGAGCAAACTGTATTTACAGTGGGATTTGGTATAATTCATTCAAAATAACCTGTATACATAAATAACACAAGTTAGGTGGGCTTTAGTGGCAAAAAATCTTAAAAGCCCATATTAAAGTATTTTCTGATCTGCAGTTGTGTTTTGTTTCATTCACACATGTTTAACACACAAACCCTGCATATTTAGGTTGTGTTCTTCTCTCAAACAGAAAATTATCTGTTCCACCTTGTGATGTCATGTGATAATACGGGAAGTGCATTTCCATACACTTCATATCACTAGAATCATTTGGGTAATTTCTAATCCTGAATTGCCGATCTCTACTTAACAAAGGGCAAAACGTAGCTTTTTACTTGAAAACTATGAGTAATAAACAATTATTACCCAAACATGTGAACAAAACACAACTCGAGGTATGTTTTTGATGAAGTAACAACATTATATCATGGCTTACAAACTATCAGATAATCATTTTTCAGTCCATCAAAAATAATGCTAAAAAGATCTTGTTGTAGTTGAAGTTTAAGTATCATATAAAAAGTACGTTGTCACTAAATTTCTTGTTTTTGTATCATTGTAGATTAGATTTTCTAATTTGTCAAAACAAGATTTTTTTGATTATGTCTTGTGGAATGATCATGTAGTCCTCCTCTAAAGTACATTAACATTGGATTGGTCAGAAAAGATGAGATATTTGGACACATTTCATAACATCTATACAGTTTTTTCCCAGTTGTATACAAAATATGGCAACCAACATCCTCTATAAGTCTTTGATAAGCAAATGCTGAATAAAAGCACAAATAAATGCATTTCTTCTATTCTGTATAAAGCTTTTTCTGGTGTGAAGTCCCTCAAACATCTCCATCCTTCTGAGACATTGATACATCGCAGTCAGTCTCGACAGCTCCTCTCCGCTGACCCACTCCTCTCCACCTCAGTGGCCTATCACATAGCAAACTCTGTTGAAGTTTTAATAAGGATGCCCTTTCGTCTGCTCCAAGAAACCTTCCATGACCTTTATGCCAAACTTTCCTTCTTCTCTTTTCTCTCCTTGTGTCTTGTTTTAGTATGGATGGAGCGGACCTGTGTTTCGAGATTGTAAAACGGGCAGATGCTGGCTTTGTTTACAGTGAAGCAGTGGCGAGGTAAGACATGTTTAAACCTGAAATACACACTGTTGTTGGGAAGTAACTGGATACTCTTACTTATATGCATAACTCTAAATGAAAAGCTAAAGCACCTTAATGAAAAATTGGTACGTGACTTGTTTTTATGTCCATGGAGATTTTATCATTTTGCCAGGAATTATGGCATTAAATTTACAAACAATGACAATTATTTTTACTGCTCAAAAAATGCCTTTAAAAATATCCATTCATACTGTAGCTAGGATCAGACCTGTAAGTAGGACTGGTGGCATTGATTGTTCCCATAAAGATTTGAGTATAATACCATACTGATATCTCCATGGAAATAAAGTTGCATGAACTATGTTTGATGAGACAAAACCATAGACTGTATAAAGAAGTGGAATAAGGGAGTTTGACGTCACCCATTGTGTTCAACTCCAGTCAAATGAAGCTCTCAATAATAGCAGTTGTAGTTCCATAATAGGAATAGAAATTTATTTCCAGGAAAAATAGTCAAATAAAAACACCAGTAGCACGAGAGCAGGTTAATACGAACATTTTAAGACCAATATGACTGCAGCAGTTATAGAGAGAGAGAGAGATGACAATTTTTCAAGATAAAATCAATTGTAGTCAGAGTCCACAGAGCCCTTGCTCGCTTCCTGTTTTCAGCATTGTGACTTTAGTGGCATTTATATGTACTGTCTATGGACTCAACACAACACACAACACTCCTTATTTTCTAGTCATGTTAAATTGATACTACTTTGTCTTATTTATGTACAGATGTATGTACTTGTCTGCTGACCTGTAAAACAATTTATTTCCACAGTCACTACATGAGGCAAATTCTGGAGGCACTGCGTTATTGTCACGACAACAACATCATCCATAGAGACGTCAAGGTATTTGTCTTTAATACATTTCTATTCACTGCACGGGCTTCTCTTGTTCAGCGTTTGAAAGACATTGTATGAGGCTCCCCTGCTGCGTGTGTGCATCGCTCCAAGAGGAGTTTTCGGAGAAGGTTTGACAAGTCCTAGCTGAAATTCACATGTGTTAATATGAAAAATTAATGAAAGCAGAGTTTATTTTAAATCCTGGGATCTCCAACTGCAACTCGAGTGTCTTGCTGTGGTTTGGTTTGTAAAAAGTAGTGGTAGTATTTAAAAAAAAAAGTATAGTAGTTTAGCTGAAAACAGTTTGTGGTTGCACATTGCATAGTTTTCCGTTTCTGTCCTGTCCATAATATGTCTGGTTTCTTTTCTCTGGGTGGTGCTGCAAAGGCTACCCCTCAAAAACCACACTTGACTATTTTTGCCCTTTTTGTGAGCAAATTGAAAAACTGGCATACATTCAGTGAAAGTAAAATACACCACTGAATTAAACTGAATGAAATTAATTCTCAGTTTTACTTCCTGGTTGGAAATGGTGAGATTACATTAGGGAATTCCTTAACCTTTACATAGAAAACCTCCTCTAACGTACACAGAAATGATTATCAGACACATACAAATAAATAACACTTTTATTTTGTTAAATTAATGTTTAAATTATCAGAAAAAATGTGTTTCTAGAATGTAAATTGTGCTTAAATTTTGTAGAGAATTCTCCCTTGTATGATCTTCATCACCTCTCTACTTCCTGTATTTTTTAACATACTTTTCAACTTTTCTCCGTAATTTGCTTCTTGACTGGGGTAAAACTATAATTTATATTTACAATAGTTATTATCCCACCAAATGAAGTCAAAATTAGGGAATCAGAAAACTCTGTCATTTGCACTTTAAATAACTGATATGTTACAAAGTAAATATGTTACGATTGTGACATATACAAATGACACACTATTTTGTAATGACAGAATATGTAGAAAATGTCAGTACATTTTGTAGTTTCACCTATGATAGTTGGATGTAAGCCTCTTCACCAGTTACCCTTGCATGCTGTCTTACTTGGATGACGTACTCCTTCTTGGATAAAGCATGCTGTTTGTGCCCTTTTACACTACGTTAGTCTAAACTAGCTCATAATAAGCACAGCCAGTCTTGTAAAGAAAACAACATTTTATGCAAACTAAGGCTTCGCATTTAAAGCAGATCTCTTTACTTCTGTATCACACTCCTGGCATTCACAAACAAGCTGCAATCCCCCTGGCAGTGCACTCTGTTGTGAATTTAATGGTTTATATGTGATTTTTAGTGCACTCTGTTGCAGTACTTTCTTTATGTGTAGACTAGCCGCTTCCCAGACACACATAATGCATATTTTATAGTCTCTGTCAGCTCTGCACTCTTTGTGGATTATCATCTTAGTCTGCAGTATACTCAGGATCTATATATTCCCAATTGAAGCGTGCATGATGCTACTACTGCCTCAAAGGTCCATTGTGGAACTTTTTGGCAGAAGTCTTTCACCTGCTTGTCTCTATGGAAATGTGCCTACAATGTTCCACAGTATAGCCATAAACGTATGAGTCTCCATGGAGATTTGCTAGCCAAATTACAGGTTTGATTTGTGTCGAGGCGACCCTACCCACCATATGAATAAATGTTTTTTAAGATATTTTTGAGCATGTAAACACCTTTTATTGAATAAATGCAAGGCAGATTAATTTAGTACCGTACTCTGGACAATTTAAACCAAAGCATTAACATCTCCATGGAGACAAACAGGTTGTGGACCCCCTCCAGAAAAGTTACACAGTGGACATTGAAATAAGAGCACAGGTTCTGTTCTTTCTGACATGGGCAAATGTTGTCCATAAGGGGGCAGTAAAAGAAAAGAACTGTTACTTATCAAAATTATCATTTCATGTATTAATTCAGAAAGTCTAGACTAAACAAGGACCACATAAACAAACAGGACTGACTTTGGTGTAAATGAAGACTGCTATTGCCTCTCTTAGATGCAACGTCTTTGTACCAATAGCACCTGAACCACAAGTTAAAAACCACTGTCAACTATAAATGTGATATGAAACTGTGCAGTGGTGCAGTCGTCTTTTATACCCAGACATTTGTGTATGGTGAGTCTCAACCCTGTATAAACACTGTATTTTTAATTTATAGCCAGTTTGTGGAACCGCATTATCTTATTTCAATATCTTATTTTATGCCTAGTTCTCGGTAACACCTGTAGAAGGTTTTACCTAGTATAAAAAGATTATGCTAAACTAGAACTTGCAGCCCGCAGGCCCGATGCAACGCCCAAGATCATTTCTACTGGCCCATCAGATGATTTCGAATTTGTATTAATAGTGGCCGGCCGATAAAACAATTTCAACTACAGTTCCCATAATGCATTGCTGCCTGTAATTCCAATTCATCCCCCTCGCAAAACACATGGAGTGTGAGAACAGAAGCTTCAGAGACAGACAGGAGTGAATGTCAAAGCCAGATGAGCAGCCTGATACTGTAGCCTCAGGCTACAGTAGATGAGGAAAGAAGTAGTTTACCATTGCACTATATTGTACATCGCATGTGCAGTACTTCAAATCTACTCAGAGGTTGGTGGTTTGTTGCCATAGTGTTAAAGTAAAGTTTGACCCTGGTGCTCTAGTGAAAATACAGAGAGACTATGATTATAACTTGTTGTTATAATAATTATAATCAATTGTAGCCTATAAAAATATAATATGCTATATAATAGGTGGCCACTCCTGAAGTTTCATTGTGAAAGTCAAAGGTCACAGAGATCCAGCTGTGGAGGAGCAGAGGAGGGCGCCCATATAGTACGATACAACATATAGTTATCAAATGTCTTTATTTCATACGGCCCTTATAAAATGTATCAGACTACACATTGCATTCAAGTTTACTGTATGTGAGACTGCATATGGCCATATACCAACATGGACAACATAGACCAACACTGATTTTACAACTTCAGACCCTTTACGTTTGAGACCCCCGTGCTAAACCCAATGGTGGGCAAGTTAAACACATGTATTTTTTGGTTGTGTAACATTATATTGAGGAAATGTATTGATTCTGGTGCTCAGTTAAACCAAACTTTCAACAAATGTCCATAGCGTATGGTTTTGTTTGCTCCTTACACCACACATGCACTAAAGGTAGAAATGCCTACTTCAGATACAGCTTTGACATTGCTCAAGGTTTGATAGCATTTTAAATAGGATGTGTGCTCACCTCTGCCTTATCAGATGTACTTTTAGCAGAAATCATCACACCTGACTGTACTGCCCTTTACAGGGTGCAGTGTGTGTGTGTGTGTGTGTGTGTGCGTGTGTGTGTGTGTGCGTGTGTGCGTGTGTGTGTGCGCGCGCGTGTGTGCGCGCGTGTGTGCGCGCGCGCGTGTGTGTGTGTGTGTGTGTGTGTGTGCTGGTGTGAAAGTCACTGAATTCATTCATACTCTAAATTGTACAAAAATCATCATGGAATAGTAGTTTTTATCTTGCTTTTCAGTTTAAAGAAATACCTCTACAGTTGTTTTTGTTTGTATATGCGATAATCTTTGTGCGTTATTGATTAATTTTTTGTTTTCTGAATACTGGTTAGTTTGATGCTTGGTGTTTGTGGGAGAGGTGAAGTAACTCTTTTGAAGTATAAAGCAGACATTGGAGCACTCTGCACTGATATATTAATAAATGCAGCGAGATCTTTGATGTAATCATGAATGGACACATGGGCACTAAGGCTGCACGATTTGGGGAAAAAATTGAATTGTGGTCACATTTTTTTGTGGTCCCTATTAGAGAAAACAGAAGAGAACAGAAAAACATTCCATTAGGCTTTCTCTATATCTAAGTAAACTGAAGCCTTTGTGATTTGGTAATTGTGGTAACTCAAATGAATCAATTAACCGCTTAAGATTTTTTTAATTAATTAATTGTGCAGACCTAGTATACACATAGGTAATGCCAGGAGCTAAATTCAAGGTTTCATAAACTACTCATAAATATTACATTGTTTGCTTCTAATGTATCATAGTCAGCCAAATGAAAAACAGATTTAAACCACAACTTTGTATTTTCAGTAGTAATAGTTCCTCTTTTGGTTATAATTTGGTTTTATTTACTTAAGTTCATTTGAGATCACGCATTTTGTACATGTCCACATTAAATATGCTGCACATAAATGTAGAATTAAATATAATATAACCAAGATCAGTACATTAACATAATTATTGTCACTAGAAACAAAAGTACTGCATCAATGAACATGATAAATTTAGGCCACATACAGAATCCCACATGCCTTAGTGGTTGTAATAAATTGAAGTTAGGGTTAGGGTTAGCACATACCCAAGTAGTTTCCTACTTCTCTTTCTATATGAAGAGCTGGGCTTCCCCAGCTGGGCAGCAGCATTTTTTACATGCCTTAAATATGGGGTTATGCACTATGACAATTTTAGAGTGTAGAAGTGAAGTGTATATATTCAAAATACCCAAACTTATGCATAGTTCTTAAAACTTGCTTTTGAAGTATAACTACAAGATGTGAACTTTTGTCATTATTACATCATATTTTTAACAAAATATTAAAGGACCTATTTTGCACAAAATTGTCTCTTGTGAGTTTTAGGCCATGTTATAATGTTGTCACATCCTCAAAAAGAGAAAATTGAGTAATATAGGCCCTTGAAATAAGGTAAAAGAAGACTAGGATGCATTGTGCAAAGAGCATTATACAGCATTATACAGTGTGCATAGTTTTGCCCTGATATGGAAACATTAGTGTTAAAATATGTTGTATGTCAATGCTGTAATGATGGACTTTTAATCTTTCAAATTACAGAGTGCCTTTGATCTTGACCACTGTATACACTTCTTTTGGCAGCATTGACATCTGTTTTTACTTAGTTTAGTTCATAATTGAAATGCTTTTTGTATGTGTCTGTGCGATTTCCATTTTAATTTACTGTCAATAGTTCTTCTCAGAAGCTTAATTTTGGACACTTCCTCTATTTTGGTGCTGTCAATGCTTTTTTACTGATCATTTATTAGATTGTGTGATTTCTAAGAAACGGTAGTTTTTCTGACATTTTGGAGAACTGGGGCTGTTTTCCATGCTTTATTATTTGATATTTGCTATTATTTTTCATTTTCATTTTTAAGTTAGATGTAGTGTAAGTTTTTAAAATATGAAATTTACATTTGTAAACTCGGTTTTAGGATTCCTTTCTTTAAGATAATTCTTTTATTTTTGCTTTCCTGTTCATATTAAAGCTTTCTTTCTTATCAATAAAATAATCTGGCTATAGTTTTGATTGAGTCATTTTTTAGAGTAGTATATTCCAGACTTCTTTATGATGATTTTATTTTTTAAACATTATTTGAATGCACTGATATGCATACATTATATTTTGTAGTATTTAATCCTGTCCAACCATATATTTCATTTTATTTCACATTGTAATTGAAACTACGGAAATAGATAGTATACAGTGTGTCCCCTGGTAGGATATGAAAGTGCTTCTTATCATACAGCAGATATGTGTTCACTTTATTGTAAACTGGTTTGCTTTTAACACACAGTTGTTCACACTAATAGAAACTTTTGATGAGGAGGACTATTCTGAACAATAACTTCCTTGTTTACTTTACATTGTCCTATATTCTTTTGCATTAGTAATATACATGGAACCTTAGCATAATCTATTACCGACCAGTGCTGGAAGTTTCATTACTCATTATATTTTCATTTAGTTTCTTTACCTAAGTCTCAATTTCATTATTTAGGTGTAAAAACAAACAAACAAACAAAAATCAAGCAAAAGTGTCACACAAGTCAAAGCCTCAAAGGACCTGTTTAAAATGTTCTTTTAGATTAAAAAAGCATTTCAAAGCATTTCACAAAATGACATTGAAACAGTGGTCCTTTTTCTACATATTTTTATTTGTATATTTTTGTTTTCTCAAAATCTGTATGTCAACTCAAAATAATGAACCTTAAACAAAGTGCTTTTTAGTCCAGTTCAAAAATGGAGTAGAGGTGAAAGTACAGATACATGCTCTTAAATGTAGTTAAGCAAAAGTAAAAAGTCTCTGCTCTGAAATGATGTACATAAAATTTATTTTTTCACCACTGCTACTGACAACATTGAAATAGTATATGGTATCTGCTGCTCTTTATTTAGAAATTGATATGGCTGTTAAACCAGTCTGCTTCTCTGTTTAGTTCTATGGCAGATGTTTTTACATGTTTTACATTTCTAGGCAGAGTCTTGCTATGCTAATTTGCTGCTTAATAATATGCAGTCATGACATAGAGAAGAATATACATGTAATAAACAAATGTTATATACAGTATTTAAAGATATATTAAAGATGTATTGTAAATATTTGTGCTTGTTTTTGGCATTGCATGTAAGCAGAAGTTGCTTCACTGGCTTCACTCCCTGCTGGTGTTGACAACACTTTAGAAAGCACTTTCATGACTGGAGTTTCCAGGGGTCCTGGTGCTATCTCCGAGTGGTCCGGGTTTAGAAGTCCCACTCACGGTCCATAACCATGCCCATATCCCTGAAGTGCTCTGCTTCGTTCCAAACAGTTTGAGAGTCTTTTGCCGAAATGTTTTGTCCAGAAGGAAATACATCACAGGGTCAGTGGATCCTCTCAGTGCTGCCAGAAGGAGTAGGCTGTTCTTTACCTACGACATTTACATTTCACTATGTGGTAAATAAACCTATGCAGATGTAGTTGTCATAGTTACATACACCATAAGGCATAACAATATGACCAGCTTTCTTTTATACACCCACATATCAATTTCATGTTCGTTACTTCCTGATTTGAAGGACTTGTTGAGGATCTTTCCCCATTAAAAAAAATCTAAAATAATAATATTTAATTAAATTGCTTAATTGCTATGCCCACAGATGAATTAGCATGAACAACATAATGATCAAACCTGCTTATACGTCTACTTTAAGGACTACATATTCTTTTAATTGCCTCACTGGTGTTTGCAGATACCAATCTAAATTACATTACACAAGATTAATTAAACGTAATTACCTCAACATGGCCAGAGAGTGGATGACAGTCCTGACCAGGCATTAGATCAGATTGTTTAGAGGCCAGAGAAATAAAGATGGGTTTGAAGATGTGGTAAGGGAGTAAACACACAGAAAGGACAATCTGAAAACAGATAACAGAGAATACAGATTACATTTGAATGTTACTTGACAATAACATGTAAACTTTGTAAAATAAAATATGCAAGGCTTAAAGTAAGGTCGTCAAACAAATTTATACCAATTGCTACTAAAATAGTATTGAAACTAGATACTAATTTGAACAATAGTAATAATGAGAAAAATAAATTCACAAAAATATAAAATACACAAATTGGATTTTTTTTCTTTTTACACAACATCCTATATTGTCTTTTAATGTATTCATTTTTTCCATCAAAATCAGTATTTGTTAATTATTTAAGTTTTCCAGATAATCAAAATCGAGTTTTGGTAGATTTTATTAACTTGTGACTAGTTCCATGTCACATTCTAAACTTGTTGCTAGGTTGCAAAGAATCTGTGCTTTCTGTGAATGTTACTGAATGGCCATAGGTATGTGTCCTTGTACTGTACCTGGACGACCAGAATATTCCTCAGCACTCTAGCCAGCAGGCTTTGCGACTTGGCGATGTGAGCACTTTTCCGTGAGCGCCTAATGTGCCTCAGCACAGTCATGTAGGACAATAGCACCAGAGCATAGCAGACATAGAAAATAGTTATAGCCGCTAAATTGCACGCTGCCGATGTACTAGCTCCAACTTCTACTGTGGGGTTGTAGCAAACCTCCTCGTCAGATTTACTCTCATTTGCACTCATTGCTTCTTTGACACTGTAAAATACAGTTACAGGTACAATGGCGCCTACATTTATCAACCACACTGCAATACACACTCCCCGAGCGAATGAAACTTTTTTGAGATATTGAGTTAAGCTAGTCGGCATCAGAGCTAGACACGCACTTGGTCTGGCTGCATAAGTATGTTGCATAAGAGAGGCAAAGCGACTAACTGCCACCCAAGTTAAGATCATAACCCCAATGTAGATGTTAATGTGTAAAATTGGGGTTGCAGCGTGCAATACAAACTGGCACAGGAAGCCCCGAAATGTCCATGTGACACCCCAACAATAGTAAGCACCAAGAAAAGGTGTGGTGAGTGAGAGGACAAGGTTGGACAAGCTGAGGTGTGATAGGTAAATGTTAATGGGGGATACGCTGGAGATGCAGCGATGGAAGACCCAAAGGGAAAGAATGTTGCCGGGGACAGCAGTGAGGAATAGGAAGATGTATGCCAAGGGGAGGAAAATGAGTGTAGCTGAGGTAGGGCAAAGAGAGAGAGAGGAAGAAGCATGTGGGCTGTAAACCAGCGGTGGTGAAGTGGGGTCATCCATTTGCACTATGAAAGATCAAGAAGAAACAGCAAGTAATAGTGAGAGTATTGCTTTTTATATGGGTGTTTATAATAAATAAATCAATTAATTTAGTCTCTGGTTTAGTGATCAGTGATAAGATCACTAAACCACAGTGTTCGAGGAAGTTAAGTAACAGAGTTAAGTAGTATTACATTAAAAAGTACACTATTTCACTGACTATATGTGCAGTAAGTTAAGATAAATTGATATGTAAATAATGTTGTTTCTATAGATATGCCATTGCTCTGCCTGAAATGTTCCACAGTATGACATTAAACAACTCTACCTTACATTTATTCTATTACCCCTTGGTTTTATAGCTGAAAAATACTGAAACAAGCATTCTGACTGTGATTGGGATTGCCTCTCCACAGATCTGACCTGTAACTTGGTTTGGTTTGGTCTCCATGGAGATGGAAATGTTTAATACCATACTATGAAACATTTCAGACAAAACAATAACATCTCCGTGGAGGAAAGCATCTGATGGGCCATCCACCATTAAAGTTACACAATTTACATAAACATATAGTCATTTTGTATTGATTTGAGTCAATATACATTCAAAATACATTTAAAAATAAAAAGTTAGAACTTACTTTTAAATATTTGTACCCCTGGCCACCACACTGATCATTGTGACAAAGTCCTTGACGTGCTCTATGTGTTACCGTTAGCTCTTCCTTAAATGAAAGCCTACTCAGATCAAGTGCTTGTTCCTCTTATGTGTGTGAGTCTGTCTTAATTTGTCCATCTGGTGGCGTTGTAGTCCCACTTGTGCAAAAGTACTTCAGTTCAGTATAAGGACACATAATTTGTACAATGTGAATAGAACAAATGATACAGCGTATGTTGAAAATGATAGCTGCATTTTGTTGACAATGTGCTCCTCTGTCAAAAGCTTTCATCTCTGTAATATTCCCCCTGTGTGCTCTGTAACAGCTCATGTCAGGGCCACAGCTGTCATGAGATCTGCTTTGAAGTTAACGATACACATCTTCTCTGTTTGGGCTGTTACCACCGTATTGTATCAGTTGACAGTTTGACCACATTATTTAGAATACAGGTTGTCAAAAATATCCAAACACCAATACATTTAAAAACAGGTATCGATATACTGAAAAAATAGCCCTTTAATGAAATTTTAATTTTGTGTTTGTATTATTACATTCTGTTCTGTACTGTTATTGTGGTCTCGAAACTGTTATAGTACAAAGCATTTTCCTTCAAGTTTGAATGTTCACATTGTGCCAACAAAATACAGAAGTGTTCTTACATTTGGTGTGAAAACACTTTAAATCAAAGGTCCGAATTACTATCTAAGCCAGTTACCTAAAACTAAAATACATCAATACCGTGTTACATATTGAAAAATTCATAACTTGAAAGTGTCTTTAAAAATATATATTTTTAGTAGCATATACAAATATATACAGTATACAGTAGCATATATGGACTGTACGCACCAGTTTTGCCTATACAGAATAATCGTTGCCACCGGATCAGAGCACTATGTTAAAACGTATTAGATTGGTACCAATAAAATATATATTCAAAGGAAGTTGAATTAAAGGTAAGATTCGGTGCGCATGATGCCCTGCTTAGTGCTCCATCAATCGACTGCAGATCATCACAGGCCCATCACAGCAAGCCAGTAATCAGTTTCTCTACAAATAAATTGTTTGTCAGTGTGATCAGTATCGCCCAATCCAAAATTCAATGTGCACTTTAACTTTTCTGTCATCTGCTTGTCGTGGAGCTGCAATAGCTTTGCCTCTAATATTCCACAGTATTGCATTACTCATTAGTAGAGCTACCTTGAAAACTTGCATTCTTACTGTCATCTGACTTCTCACTTAGCCTGATGACTGTCTGGAGATTAAATTAATTCCATACTGTGTAACATTTTAGGCAAATCAATAACATCTCCATGGAGACAAGCTAGTAGTAGTGGATACTCCATCAGAAAAGTTGCATAATGCTAATTTAAGATGACTGATATGGTCCTATCAGCCTCAAAAATTCTGATTAGACTATATGTATTTTTGTATGTATTTTTTTCAGCTCTTGTGTTTGTCTGTGATGACTGAGCTCATTCCTGTCTCTCCTTTGTCGATTACTGGCTCTTGCACCATTTCCAGAGAACTACTCACACCCACATCTCTCAAGTATAGCACCCTGCCCACCAGACGCAGCACCTCCCTCCTCACTGACGAAGACAGCAGGAAGTACATGACAGGGTCCAGGCAGCTGTTAAAGGCTGAAAACACCAACGCGATCTCATTGGCTCGATCAGCCACGCCCCTCAGGAAACAGGAAGTCTCCGTAATCTGCGTTTTAATGTAAAAGATCCTGACCAGGTGATAGGGCACAAAGCAGACGGTGAAAAGGAACAGGATGAAAAATGACTTCTTGGCGCTGCGTTTGTAGTGGGATGCACTGGGGAAGTCTGGATTCTCCTGGGATCTCTTTCGAAGATAGTGTCCGATCTTCGCGTAAGATGTCATTAAAATGATAAAAACAAGAAAAAAACTCACCACAACAGTAAGGTTCATATAGGCCTTCCATTTGTCTTGAAGGAGCTGTTTGTAATAAAAACATCTGCAAAACAACACATTCTGTTAGTTTGCACTTCTATATACCCTTGAAAAATAATAATAATAATAACTACATTCATTTCCATAAACATTTAAAAGTGATCATGAGGTAATTTGGTAATTTTGTGTTAACGTATTACATTTTTGTAATTAATCTGATGTTAACCCAAACCACAGTTTCATTTTGCATTAGAACAGCGCAGTGTAGCAAGACTTTTTACATTTAATTACTCTTGCCTTGTCAATATAGAAATAAAATATCTTAATTTTTTAACACATATTACTTCTTATAAATAGACCAAGAATAAACTCTAACATGTCTTCACTCACCTGCCGGTTTGTGTTTGATTCTTGGACATCATCATAGGCGTACTGAATGCCACTGCTCCTGCCCATGTTACTGCACAGGCAACAATGCTCCCTCTAGTGGTCATCCTTCTATCCACACCTATGCCACTTTGACTCTTCAGATACCTGTCCACACTGATCATGCCCAGCAGTGTAATGCTAATGTACATGTTCATATAGAAGAGGTTGCCCACTAGTGTGCACAGCATCGGGCCCAGTCTCCACCTGTTGCCTTGGCTGTGATAGAGCACTCTGAATGGCAGACAGACCATGAGTAGCAGGTCGGCTAATGCTATGTTAATGAGAAATACACGCACGGAGTTCTTCTTGGAGTGTACAAAAAAAAATACCCACAATGCCACCAGATTTCCAAAAAGTCCAGGTATAAAGATGATGGTATACAGCACAGCCAGTGACGTCTGCAGCTCTTCCTGTGCCTCACAACGTCTGCTCTCATTGGAGGCTGGGGTCACAGTTAGGTTAGTCTGAGACATGCTGCTGGCGGTCTGCTTCAAAGTGTCAAAAATACTTGCTACTGTGGTGGTTTTTGAGCACTGCAACGAAAGGGTGTAGATTAACAATAGGTTGGCCTTTAATCATCTACTCATCAAATCAACAGTTCAGGAAGTTTTTTTTTAATTACCTTGGCCTCTGTTAAGCTTTTGACTAGTGAGGTTACAATAGTCTATAATCTACCCAATTTTAAGAAGCGAGATTTTATGAATTGCATCATGACCAGCACAGATCTCATGTTATATTTGACTGTAAAACTTAAGACAACTCACAGTGCCAAATTAAATGACTAGATTTAAATGTAAGCGGGGCCATAGTGTTGTAGTGGTTTAAGTTTGACCTAAGCACCAGCTGAGAGAATGGCTGACTCTATCTCCTGGAAATACACATTTAAATAATTATTTGGTATTTGACACCAGTCTTTGCTTTTTTGGCTACTTATTTTGAATGTATTATTCCCATTTATAGTTTTTGCTCTTTTGTATTTTTATTCATTGTGATGTAAATTTCTCAGACATTTTGAGATATTATTGATGAGACCAGAGACAGAGATTCTGAACATTTCTGACATACAAGCAGTACAATACACATAAACAAGTTCAAAAAACATGCATCATAGGGCACTGACTCCAGGAAGAAAAGCTAGTAGCTAATGGAGCTCAAATGGAGTTCAAATATAAAAATATAATAAAAGTGATTTCACTTGAGTCTGTGAAAAGAAGTAGGCAACTTACCTTGTTGTTAAATCCGTCAAAACAAACCCTCTCAGACACTTTGCACAAACATATTTTTTGCTCCCCTCTGAGCCGCTCCTCATCTTGTACAAGAATCCAAACTGCAGCCCATGATGTCCTTCTACTGTCACTCTTCGTGCACACTTTGTCCCATTGACCATGAAATCGAAGCTTCAGTGATTCAAGATTTTCTGTCTGTCTTACTCCATCCTTGTTAAGTTGAGCCACTTCCCTTCCTCGCGTTGGGCTGCTGTCTAAAATAATTGTTGAGAAAACTTGGTGCTGTGGACGTCCGTGTCTTTTTAACCACAGTGAAAATGTTCAGCAGAGATCGTGAGTGAAAGGGTTGGGCCAAATGCAGAGACTTGCAGTGAGATCATAGGGCAGACACCCTTTGTGTATACAGCTCAAATATATTATTAAATGTCCACAAGCAGAAAGCCTAAGACTCATTAAGATAAACATGATAACTTTGTAAAGAGAATGTTAAGATATAGTAATATTACTTCAGTGCTGAAAGGGTAAACATTAGTGACCAGTTGAACACTTCATAAGAACATAAGAACTTTTTTACACTATAAAAACAAGTTTTACACTGCATCAGATTATTATTATATTATTATAGTGTTTAATTCAGCTTTGCGCACATTAGTTTACGCTTACGCTGGGCAGCACGGTGCAACACTCAGGCCTCGCAGCAAGAAGGGTTTGATCCCCTGGTCGCACGGGTCTGTGTGGTGTTTGCATGTTTCCTCCCCGTGTCTGGATGGGTTTCCTCCAGGTACTCCGGTTTCCCCCATCAACCAAAAACATGCAACACCCTATGAACAGTTTACAATCAGGGACCATAGGGGAGTTCCTCTGCAGAGGGGTTCATAGGGTCTGGGTCTGGTGCACAGGGTAATGGGCAGAGCTGCCCCCGCGACCCAGCCCGATTAAGTGGGAGAAAATGGATGGATGGAGAAACAAAACATGGAAGATAAACATGATCACTTTGTAAAGAGAATGTTAAGATATAGTAATATTACTTCAGTGCTGAAAGGGTAAACATTAGTGACCAGTTGATTCTTGTCCAGGTAGAAATTGTGTTGCCCATGTGGGCAATTCTCCCGTCACCATGTGGGCAATTATGTTCTTCTTCCTGGCTTCAAGCTTAGGCATTAATGGAAATCTTATAAATTATAGGATATTCATTTTATCTTAGTTTAGCTCTATCAGCAGATATAAGTAGTTTAGCTTTTTCACGTCTACTTAGAAATATCGAGGCAAGTGTGTGTGTCACGTGTGTGACTCACAAAAATGGATTGAAATGGAAGTTCTCTTAACTAGTGCAAAACTCTGAGAGGACAAAATAATGAAACATATTTTAAATACTACATCAATTCATACTTTATTCAACTAAAATAGAAATTTATGTGAATAACCAAAATTAACAGTGTACGAGAACATAAGAACACTTCATAAGAACATAAGAACTTTTTTTACACTATAAAAACAAGTTTTACACTGCATCAGATTATTGATTAAACTCTTTTGGATAAATAAACTCAGCTTTACAACATATAACCCATAACCACTATAGAGCCACATCAGCCCGTTTGAGATTATAAAGTGTTTAATTCAGCTTTGCGCACATTAGTTTACGCTTACGCTGGGCAGCACGGTGCAACACTCAGGCCTCGCAGCAAGAAGGGTTTGATCCCCTGGTCGCACGGGTCTGTGTGGTGTTTGCATGTTTCCTCCCCGTGTCTAGATGGGTTTCCTCCGGGTACTCCGGTTTCCCCCATCAACCAAAAACATGCAACACCCTATGAACAGTTTACAATCAGGGACCATAGGGGAGTTCCTCTGCAGAGGGGTTCATAGGGTCTGGGTCTGGTGCACAGGGTAATGGGCAGAGCTGCCCCCGCGACCCAGCCCGATTAAGTGGGAGAAGATGGATGGATGGAGAAACAAAACATGGCTCATTTGCATATATTATAAGCTGTTCGGTACGAATACATATACCATTACACCCCTACTGTTTACCTTATATAAATAATATAAACAATAAAGTAACTAAAAAGACTAACCTTGGCTGTAAATTCGACACTTTGTTGGCAACATTTCCTTTCCTTTCCTCCATTGCTCAATCACACTTCACACATCACACATCACTAGATGTATATTTTTTTATGCCAATTTGTGCAAAGCGATTTACAACTGAGTACAAATATTTTAGGCTAAAGCAAGAATTATGAATATTTTCATATTTTTTGTGTATTTTTTTGCATATAATTTGCAGTGGTCACACACATGACAATTATTCTTTTTGCCATAAATGCTAATCTAATGTATTTTGCAACAGTTTTAATTTTATACTAAGACTACTCTGTTGATTTATAATCTGAAGTATGCAGTTAATAGGAAACCATACATTTCATTTAAAAACAAATGAGTCTGTAGTGTCACGTGTAAATACAATTATGTATGACAAAGCCTTCATCTTTTGCAGAAAAGACCCTTAAAATCAAAAGTGATTTTCATTGACAACAACCTCAAATAACATGTCCTCTTTAATAAACCATTACCCCCTGAAAATCAACATTTCTTGAAAGCTGGTCAACATATTATTCAAATATAATATAAAATTTATTATACAAGTAGTTTTGAAATTTTGTCATGCAGGCTCCATTTTCAGAGAGACAACAACTACTCAGATAACATGTCCTCTTTAATAACCATTACCCCCTGAAAATCAACATTTCTTGAAAGCTGGTCAACATATTATTAAAATGTAATATATAAAGCCTTAAAAAATCTACAAATTTATTATACAAGTAGTTTTGATATTTTGCTATGCAGGCTCCATTTTCAGAGAATGGCCCATGTGGAAAAATCAAGAATTAATTGGTGCCAGAGCACGTGACAAATTCTCATTAATCGTCAATAGCAACAGTTTCGTCTCTGTTAAAGGTGGATTATGTCAATTTTTGGTCCATCAGCTGTTTGTTTCTGTGTATATGTCATTTCTCTGTCTGGAATGTTCCACAGTATGACATTGGACAGTACTTTCTAAGTACTTTAAAAAATACTTCGAAAGTATTAAAAACATTCTGACTGTGAGCGAGGTTGCCTCACTACAGATCTGACCTGTACCTTTGTATCGTTTGCTCTTCATGAAGGTAGAAAGGTTTGACACCACACTGTGAAACATCCCAGACTTCTTCATGCAGTGAAGACTGATACATTTTACTATAAAAAGAGATTGAAAGAGATTGAAATTGAAATATTTGAATAGTCCCAAGTAAAAATAGCATTTTGTTTGATTACATTTCTTGAGAAATCTTCCCAAATTGTTGGTAATAGAAGCAAATAGTGCCCAGACTTCTCATAAACTCAAAGGTTTTGCTCCACTTTTTCCTGTGTATTTTTAATGTGGTTTCTTAGTTACAATTTTTGGCACTAGCATGTTAAACCGCTCACAATTAGTGAATATTTCCACACCTCACAAACTCCTTTACAATCAATGCAAAAGCCACAAGAACCTGTTGACCTGTTGTTAACTACAGTTTTATACATTGGATTCTGCTGGTTCCAGTTTTCTGGAGTGTCCCTGTGATCCTCCCTGTGTGGGTGCCTGTGTGGTGGGGCTGGGTGCTGCTGCTCTGGGTGTACAGTGCATATGTGGCTTGTTTGTCATTTATTGCAGGGTGTAGCTCTTTAATTAACACAAGATTCATTACTTGGTGTGTGCTCTTGTCCCCAGCCTCACTGTGTACTGCTGGCCTCCAAAGAGAACTCTGCCCCGGTCAAACTAGGCGGCTTCGGAGTGGCTATTCAGCTCGGAGAGTCCGGACTCGTGGCTGGAGGTAATCAGTGACTGTACAAGAAATAAAAATATCAAAATACCATAATACAAATATAACCATTTTATTATTACTTGTAAATATGCAGTGAAATACCTTTTGTTTGTATATTTTGGGATAAGCAGTGTGCATGGAGCTGGTGATACGGTTATTAAAAAGTAACAAATCCTGAGAACTGGGAAAATATTTATAGTTTGTGGGCTTCCACTATCCAGTTTGTATCCTTCAATCTTGCTGATAGTCCAATATATGCCACTTCTTGTAATGAAAGGAATAAAAATTGAAAAAAAGACTCTTACCTATGCACACACATTAATATTTTTTTATTTATCATGGGCAACATTATTTTTTAAGTATTTTCACGTGAAGCAACTGAGAATTGAATTTGACCTCTTTGCTTTGTCACTTCCTGAGCTTGGTTGTGACTGAAACCTTTCAAAACAGTTCACAATAATCTAGTTCCTCTTTCCTGAAGAGAACGAAAACTAAAATCAGATAATGACACTTGACATACAAAGTCCAGTCCATATCTGTCCAGTGCATTGCAATATCCAAAAATAGTCATAGAGCAATTATGTAAAAGTTAAATTATAATATAATTAATATAATTATAATTTATATATAATTATAGTAGACTGTTCAAAATTATCTCATTTCTTTTTTTTGAATCCTTTTTCTATATTTATCTACGCTTACATAGTTTATCCATCTGTTTTACAACAACAAAACAACACAATATCTGCATTGAAATATATTTACAGTAAGTTAAATTCATCTCATAGTACTGAGCCATGGTTTTGTTGTACTCTCCCAGGTCGAGTAGGGACCCCCCACTTCATGGCCCCTGAGGTGGTGAAGCGAGAGCCTTATGGTAAACCTGTGGACGTGTGGGGCTGC
>KN492926.1:0-12825 GCA_000787155.1 Scartelaos histophorus
TTGTAAATGACATGAATAAAGTTTGATGTATCCAACATTCGTTTTGTTTCGCTTATTACGCCTTATAATCCGATGCTCCTTATGTGTGGACAATGACACGACTGACATTTTATTTGATAGTGCGCCTTATAATCCGGTGCACTTTATAGACTGAAAAATACGGTAATGCAGTGTGGGGTGCTGGGATATGCAGTTTTTGTCACTTTCAGTCAGTGAAATTGACATGAAAGGGCCTCAGAGGCAGTGGCCCACACCTTACGCTGAGTGGTACTCTAATAAGTTAAGCACTGTAGAAAGGTTTAATGCCATACTGTGAAACATTCCAGACAAAGCATCTCTGTGTGAAAAGCATTTGACAGACCCTCCATCAGAAAAGTTACACCGTGCACCTTTAATATTTGTTTTCTTCTTTGCCTTTGGCTCCGACTTAAATCACAAAGGGTGGATGTGTCCATTTATATGATCTATAAGCGGGAGAGGCTTGAGATGGATTTTTTTTTTCTTTTTTTAATTCACAAGTATCACGCATGATCATTTTGTGCACCTTTTGCCTTTCATTTATTCATTTATATTTGAAATTCTGCAGAGCCAAAGTGCTGTTTGCTGGAGACGTCACATGGCGTCTATAGCACCACTGCCCAAACCTTCTTCCAAAATGAAAACGCATTATCAGACCAGGATATTTTTGTCTTCAATTATTTGAGCTTTTTAGGGGGTCGACTGGTGTGGCTCCCTTTCATCTCCCGACAGTCTTTTCAGCACTAAATTGAATCAGAATAGAGACTTCTTAAAAATCTCAGCACCCCATCGCTAGTCAAATTATACACCAATTTTATTTTTTTTTGTCTTTTTTTTTTAAGCAATACTCATTTTCAGTTTGCAGGATTGAACGTCTTTATGGCCTGTTATCTTATTTCATTATAATAGTTATGTTTTTGCTTTTTTTTTTATTTCCTTCAAATATTCTCATGTAGCATCTCCTTAATTTTTTACTTTCGTGCTTAACCTATGACACCCGTGGATCATTATGTTATAATCTGGGCATTTTTAATCCCAATATTCATCTAAAACTACTTAATAAAATGAACAAGTCTGGGCATTCTGATTGCACTTCCATGTCATGCTAGTGAACTGAAGATTTCTATTTTTTTTGTTCTTTTCTTTTTCATTTATACCAAAATTACTGTGCTGCTGAATTTTACGGGTATCACCAATTAAGGAAATTAAATTGGAGAATGGGATAAGTACATCACAGTGGGTTTGCACTGAGGGTGGTGGAAACAGGAGTACTGCAAAACGGCATCTTGAAAATAAGTGATTTAAAATTGCTTCTTCTTTAAATCAATTGTGACTTTATCCTTAAAAACAACTCTTTTTATTTAAAGGTAGTGTGAGATGATCATCCACCCTGTCCTTTTACATGGTCTGTCTTTAAGCGTATGCAGCAGCACGGTCAGTGTCCAGAAGAGGTGAGGGTTCGCCTATAACAGGACGCTTTGCTGCAGGAACCGTCAAATGTCAAAAGGACACGGCCCATTTCCCAGCACATCTGCAGATCACAAAGCTCCACACACACCGTGCACAAGACACGTGCAGGTGAGAGTTTACTTCAAAAGTGTATTGGTTCTTTTACCGTATTGATCAGTCATCAGCACTAACACAGTCTCAGGTTACTGTTGGCGTGGTTTTGCTGGGATCCTCTTTCTTAAATGTCATGACATAATCCCCCATATTTACTAGTCCACGAGTCCCTGCACAAACAGCAGAGCCTCCACCCTCCCGCTCCTTCTGATGCTCTGGTGTTTAGCGGTGTGCAGCCCCTATTCAGGCGAAGATACTGTAGGTCAAGACTGGGGCGAAACCAGGTCTATGCGAGGACTATTTTAGGTCTAATGTAAGTCTAAACCAGGTCAATAACAGGATCATTTTAGGTCTAATCTAGGGTTTAAACAGGTCTATAACAGGAATTTGCAGGTCTAATCTAGGGCTAAACCAGGTCTATAACAGGACTATTCTAGGTCAAAACTATGGCTAAGGCAGGTGTATAACTGGACAACTTTATTTTTAATCTAGATCGAAACCAGGTCTATAACAGGAATATTCCAGGTCTAATCTAGGTCTAAGCCACGTCTATAACAGGACTATTCCAGGTCAAACCAAGGGCTAAAACGGGTTTATAACTGCATAATATTAGGTCTAATCTAGGTCTAAACCAGGTCTGTAACAAGACTATTCCAGGTCAAAACTAGTGCTAAACCAAGTTTATAACAGGACTATTGTGCGTCTAATCTCGGTCTAAACCAGGTCAATAACTGGACTATTCAAGGTCTAATCTAAGTTTAAACCAGATCTATTACAGAATTACTGCAAGTCAAAATTATGGCTAAACCAAGTCTATAACGGAACTATTCTATGTCTTATCTAAGGCTAAAACAGGTCTATAACTGGACAATTTTAAGTCTATTTTAGGTCTATTTTAGGCTCTAGAGCTAAACCAAGTCTATATCAGGACTATTCCAGGTCAAAACTAGGGCTAAAACAGGTCTATAACCGGACAATTTTAGGTCTAATCTAAGCTTAAACTGGGTCTATAATAGAACTATTCCATGTCTCATCTAGGGCTAAACTAGGTCTATAACAGGACTACTGCAGGTCAAAACTATGGATATTTTTTATGGATAAAACAAGAAATGACCAAAAGGAAGTCCAAAAAGTGTTCCAGAAAAGCGTAAAAGCTGCAAATGCACAAGCCCCTCTCCCTTCTAGACTTACAGTTCACCGTTAACCATATGTTGACCTCTTTGGGCCCCATCACGTCTACTCTGTATTTAAATATGATCTTGAAAATCCACCGTAGAAGCCTGGAAGGTGGAGTGTCAGATAATATGAAGTCAGGAGTCCCACAGAGCCATCTCTAAGGAGGAACCACAACTTTAAAGCGTGGACGGGCGAACGGATGGATCTCTCTCCTCAGCTCTTCTCCACGTGAAGCCAGTGTAATGTGCTTTGATCTGCTGGCCTTCCACTCCTCTTCTTCGCTCTGCCTCTCTAAGCACAGATTAGCCCGTCTCATACGCCGTCATCCATCAGCCCTGCCCCATTAGCCCAAAAAGGAACTACACCATAAAAGGAATTTGTATTGAGAGCTCACTCACAGAGGCAGGCAGAGTACACGCTTACATTACTTGAATACTTTTCTAGCAGCATACTTTTACTCCCACTTGAGTCATATCTTTACTGAAGTGACAGTAATCTTATTTAAGTTAAAGTTTAGGTTTCCCTTCCCACTGATGTTGACAAGATGAAACGATTTGAATGTTTGTATTTCTTCCACTGTTCCTTCTGATATTTAGTTTGTGTCGATCCTTTGAAAATACCATGTCTGCATTATTTAATGTTTTGGCCTTCACATTTGATTCAGTTTAAATTATAAACCAGACTCTTTAAATTACTTGAGAAGTACTTTTCCCATATACTTTTTACATTGTACTTCTACATGAATAATACACTTACTTGACTTCTTTCTCCACCTTTGCTCGCTCAAATACATTTTTTTTTTCTACATTGTACTTCCACATGAGCAAAAATATTTTGAAGTAACATTAGATTTACTTGAGTACTCAACCCACCTCTGCTCACTCAAGTATATTTTTTCTCTGTTGATGTCCCAGATGTCCCACAGTTAATAGTTCCAACCTTTTGCTTCACAAAGGTCGTAGTGGGTTTGTGCTGGTCATTAGCAGAGCTCCCGCAGAGGCTTTGGAGACGAGATTCAAATAGAACAGAGGGTTGAGACGCTGCTGTGATCATGGGCCAACCGGGTCTGGAATGTCAAGAAGAAACTTTGTTTGAATTCTTCTCTTTTAAAGAGGGGCTATTATGCATCTTCTATTTTAGCTTTCTGCAATAATAATATTGTTTCCTCATCAAAAACCTGCCTGAGGATGGACGTCATCCCTGCATGTTTAAGTAATTTAGTGATTTCCCCTGGGCCCTATTTGAACCCTCCTTATTGTGAAGAGTATCATTCCACGAGCCTGTGTCTCTCATGATCCTACAAGACAATTCTCCACAAATACACAAACACATGATCAAAACTGCACAGAGCAACTTGACAAACCTGATGCGATGCAGTAGTTTTATTTACAGGATGCACGTTTACTGCGACAGAGCCACAAAGTGCTCTGAAGGGGGAGATTCAAAGCTTCAAAATCTAAAACATAACTTATAATGTCAATGTTTTTACACCAAATGCAGCAATTTCAAAACAATAAAAGGTAATATGATGATCTAAATATGTTTTCTGCTACAGTAATCCCCGGGGCCTAAACATGGCCGCCCATTCAAGTCAATGGGCCGAGCTCAATGGCACATTTTCCCAGGCTAGCAGCACACAGCAGTTTATAAGACGGTGCACAAAGAACGCAGTCACACATACCATGTGACCACGTTGACCAATCAGAGGGAGGAGCTAGAGCGGAGCCGAGCTAACGAGCTGAGAAAACGTTTATGGTCTGAAAATAGGTAAAAATTGCCACAAAATCCAACTTTTGTGAAAACTGTAGGTGCCCTGTCAAACAAACACGAGCAGTTTGTGATTATATTCCACAAGTGGAAAATATCCTTTCTGGACAGGAGGGATTTTCGCTGTAGTACCAGTGAGTGGCCACTAAGCCAACTCCAGACAGCTCTAACTGAAATACCCAGTGCAGTTATTCTAACAGGTCCATGTTAATATCCCTCAGAAATAAAAGACGTCCTCTTTAAGGAAAGTGAAGGAGAAAGCTGCAGTCTGTGAGAGACTGGGCTCATATATTATGGGATTGTTACGAAACTGACCAAATCTGAAGTGGCATTCAGTGTGAAATACAATAGAAAGAAATAGTTTAGACATCATAATCACAAGTTATCTTGAACAATAATGGAAATCTTTAAAAAGTTGATTTGTGAAAGTCACAGTTTGACCGAATCACAAACTGTGAAAAATCTACTCTGAAAGTCTCACAGCCGCCGCACAATCACTGGAAAAATAAGTTGAGGGATGTGTATCTAACAGCAAGATTGACAAATTAACAGATTTATTTATGAACGAGCGCTCCTCAAGCCAAACCTTGTTCATAAACGGATTATTCATGGATAGTTTATGTGGGTGTCAGCAGGGTTCCTCTGTGCTGCAACTGAATATTGATTGGTCTTTAGGGTCACAACAGTGGAACAAGCCCAAAAATCATATTTAAATTAAATCCAGTTGAGAGAAAAGCACAGACATCTTACCTGTCCACAAATGCACAAAACATTTTACTTTGTGCAGGTTTTTCACAAACAAAATAGTCCATATTTCTGATAAAATAGGCTTCAGCTGGAGATCACAGACTGGATAAAAGAAGTGGACTAAGCGAGTGTGACGTCACCCACAGAGTTCAGCGCCGCTTAAATGAGGCTCGAGATGCTTCACAGTTACAGGAGCCAATCTGGAGCCAGGATCTATGTTATGAAGAGGATTTTTTTGATTGACAAAATAGCAGGAAAAAATTCAGGATCATGTAAAACGAGTTAAGTAACATTTTAAGACCAAGATGAAGAGGATCACTGCAGCAGGTCTAGAGAGACGAGCCACAAGATCCTAATGTAAGTCAATGGGAGCCAGAGTCAGAAGGAGCCGGAAGAGCCTCCTGGAGCACTTCCTGTTTGGCACGTGGCAGCTAACGTGTTAGCTATGTCCATTCATATATACGGTCTATGCTGGAGATTAACATTCTAAAGAGTTTGTGGACCCACAGAATGTTTAGAATTCCTCTTGCTGGCAAAGCTCGTAGACAAGAGTTATAAAAGCAGTGAGCACCAAGGCCACTCCGTCGTGGAGAGCTGCACATGTCACTGTCCATTGGAACGGTTGCACAGTCTACACCAGCAGTGTCATCTGTGTCATTATGCTTCGCACCGCTCAGGTTGAAGTTTTAATTTTTCAGAATCAACTGAGCGTTGAACGTCGTCAGCTTTTGTTTTGTGATTTAAACCATAATTCATCCAATCAACAATGAATACATATGCAGTGTAAAACATTTAGAGTTTAAATGTGAGAATCCAAAGAGGCGTCACAGGAGCAGCTCTGCCTCTGGTGTTAATCGACGCAAATATGCAGCGCTGCCTAAAAGAGACATTCAGAGCTCTGTGTGTTTCTTCAGTGCTGTTTCTTGAGTTAGTGTGGAGTAAATGTGTGTACAAATATCTTTAAAAAATGAAGAAAAACATGTCTCTTTCTGAACGACTCAAATAAAGAAGTCGTTCAAAACGAGTTGGCCCTAAACATCTCATGACCACAGATGGTCGTGGATCTGTGGATCTGTGGATCTGTGGATCTGTGGATCTGTGGTGTGTGCAGAAGTCAAACCGTCTCCTGTCAAACACTCGACAACTTCCAGGCCACCATTAAGAAAAGTTGCACTGTACTCTGTATTGTAAAAGCCCATGTGTGAACTTTTGCAGCTCATTTTGTCAGTGGAAATAGGACAGGGCTAGATTAGTGCAAAGGTTTCATGAATGCAGATTGGCAGCCTGTCAAAACCCACTGTTTCCAAATCGCCTTCTAAAGAATACTTAAAGAAAACCCTGAAAAGTCCATTATTCTTCTTATGGTGCTGAGGGAGAGTTTGAGCTGCTCCAGCCAATCACAGAGCAGCATTTCCTAACCTCCATCTCTACAGGGAGCCTCGCTCTCCCAAAGCCATCCTCAAAAGCTCTTTTTCAAACAAAATGAGAACCACCATTCTGTCATGGAATGTCATCAAAATAGAGAACTATTTTCAATTATGTGTTCATATCTGAAAATGAAAAAGGTCACCAGGTAAAGTGAATAAAGTGAATAAATGAGTGAAGCTGTATGTGCTGTACAAATTATAACAACTGGATAGTTTACATTATGTTAGAGTTTTACATTGTATAATAATCCCATAGTGTTTCTTTTCTATTTTCTGTCCATATATGTAATGTAGCTAGTGCCCAGGCTGGGCTAACAGGGGCTAAAAAGGACAAACAAATGCAAATGTAAAATGTTTATTGAATGATTAATTATAAATGTGGTTCAGTGACCAGTAAAATAAAGTGGAATAAGTAAATAAGGATAAGCGTATTTAACTAAAGTGTAAAACTGGTTGTACTTCCCGTCTGTGGCGTCTGCCCAGGTGTCCCCGCCAAAACAGTCCCCGGGAGCAGAGGCACCTTAAGAAGGTTCCGGGGCAGAAAATCATTTTGTAAGAAGGACGGGTGCTCAAGATTTTAGCTTTTCTAGTTAGTATTTTTTCATGAATAATAAAACACTATTAATTTAATAAAGACATATATTTTATATTTAGAATTAATGAAATATTTGAGCATTGTTTTGATAGTTAACCTTTTAAATATTGAAATTAACTGTCACTGGGCACAATGGTACAAGATGAACTATTTCTGAGAATTACAGGTAAAAAACAGATCTGCGCTGGAACCTGGCAAAACCAAATATCAATAGAGAAAACATTTCATTTAGCCAAGTATGTAAATCCAAGTCTAATGGCAGAGAATGTGTTCGATTAAACACTGAATTAACCCTGTGCCCCTGATATATCACTCATGCATGCATAATGTGTGCAGTCTTCTTTATGGAAATACATGACGCCTCATGACCCTTTTACATCTCTGGGACAGGAAATTAAATTAATGTCAGTGAATGCGGCCCGGGTGTAATAGGAGTTAATTTGAGCATTTCAAACGAATAAGAAATGGGAGAGAATACAGAAAGCAACCGTAGACCTCAAATGTGGGTCATACTCAGTGTCTCAACAATAAGAAAAATACATTTGTACTTTGTAAAACAGGCGTGTCAGGATTGTCCAGTAAATGTCTTTAATATGAGGTGTGTGCATGAATAATTGTATACATGTTACAAATGTAAAAATAAAATGAGAAAAGTATTATCTAAGGAACGCTTAAAAATGTTAAAATACATTATGTCTTTTATTTGTAGAAAGTTAAAGCGCTTAATTATAACAATTCTGGTTTGTTTCCACTTTATACCATCAAACAGTGAATCTTGGCCGACTTTTGCTCTTTCTGGGTGGTCACTTCAGGGACCCTATTCAGATGTTTGACAGTTTTCTGATTGGGAGAAAAATCACAGCAGCACAAACAGTGTCTGGTTTAAGACACAAATGTTCAGTTCAGAGGCACAAAAACACATAAAGAGTTTGGAGATGGAGGTGAGATCTCGACCCCCTCTGGTCCTCACAGCTTTGTCGAAAGTGTGGCCTCATGGTACCTCCATTTGTCTCTTCGCTTTATGTGACGACTCAACATGCAAATGTGAACCTAAATGGGCAAAGTGGAATTCAATATATTTGGCTCAATATCACATAAAGTAGTTTGAAGCTCATCAAAGCAGAGCAGGTTTAGGAAAATGGAGAATTGATGTGAGATGGCAGAGGAGATGTGTCTGTCGAACGCCTAATGACCCCGTCCAGTCATCTGACACTGAGACTGTGACAGCCTCAGAGACGTTTAGGACGAGTTTAAAGCTTATGCTGGTTTTTATGTGTGCTGTAATTATGACATAGTGCGCTGGCAGAATCTAGTGATAAATGTAAATTGTTTTACACCTGCAAAACGGCAGTTTCTGAAAAAAACTAAAAATGTAGTCGCGCCACGGAAGATCAGGAGGAAGAGTTAAAGATGGTGGATTATGTTCAGTAGCCTGTGCTCATCATGTAAATACTTTCTCTTACTTCCTCAGTAGGGGCTCTAGCTCCGCCCACAGTGTGACATCAGAAACAGGCTCTCCACGACCTGTTCTGATCTGAGTGGAGCTGCCACAGTGGAGCTGCCACAGTGGAGCTTTTCTGAAAAAAACTAAAAATGTAGTCGCGCCACGGAAGATCAGGAGGAAGAGTTAAAGATGGTGTATTATGTTCAGTAGCCTGTGCTCATCACCATGTAAATACTTTCTCTTACTTCCTCAGTAGGGGCTCTAGCTCCGCCCACAGTGTGACATCAGAAACAGGCTCTCCACGACCTGTTCTGATCTGAGTGGAGCTGCCACAGTGGAGCTGCCACAGTGGAGCTAGCGTGGGCTCAGAGTGGAACTAGGCTAAAGCTTAGAAACATAACTTCAATTAAAAATTCTATAAAGTTCATGTTATGTAAACAGGGAAGAATCATACAGAATCGGCGGGTGATGCCCTGTCAGCCCAACATGGGCAGACTGAATTCCCAAAAAAGTGCATAAAGAATTTCTCGATAGAACACAATGCTTTTTTGGGAATTCAATGGGCAAGAGCTCCTGAGCTGCAGTACCTGCAGCAGCCACTAGTCGACCTCGCACAGGGACACAGGGGAGTGTCTTATCTAAGTCTTATTAAACAGTAGATCCATGAGTAGCACTTCTTAAAAGTCCCATATTACACAAAATTTACTTTTGTGAGCTTGTCAAGCTGTGTAATTTTTTTTCTTACCAAACAATGCAACAGTGTAAAAAGCATTTCCCTTGAAGAGAAAATTAAAATCAGATACAGTCAATTCCTACAGTACAATAAGTACATAATCATTCTCATTTTTGGCGGCACGGTGGCTGAGTGGCAACACTCATGCCTCACAGCAAGAAGGTTGCGGGTGGATGGGTTTCCTCCGGGTACTCTGGTTTCCCCCCATCACCCAAAAACATGCAACACCCTATGAACAGTGTACAACAAGGGACCGGCGGGGAGTCCCTCCCTCCTGTGGGCTCACCACCTGCAGAGGGGGTCATAGGGGCTGGGTCTGGTGCACAAAGTAATGGGCAGAGCTGGACCCGTGACCCAGCCAGATTAAGCGGGAGAAGATGGATGGACGGGCATTCTCATTTTTAAACTAATATCTCCTATGTAAACTCAAAGTGCTCTGCTCCTTGTTATACTTTCTAACAAGAATTATTAAATCTAATCCTCTACATCTGTGGTCTATGTAAAAACGGTGAAGTAAAAAGTCAAGCTTTCCTTAAAGTCCCTCCATGCAGTGCAAAACATAAACTGAAATAAAAGCATGTTTTTGCTTTTTCAGTGTCGATGTCTTTTTATTGCACTTGACTACGCGGTTTCTGTGAGTGAACTTGCATCTGCACAAACCTGACTCTTTTTTTGGCTGGTGGAAGGTGTCTTGTTGCTTGTCTCCATGAAAATGATGTTCCTTTAGCTAAAATATGAGTGTGCAGTGTAGTATTAGCAGTGTATTTTTTTAAGGAGAAAGTTTCAGAGTATAGTTGGAACGTTTCAATTTCCATCCATCCATTTATTTTTTTTTGTTTTATGTGGACTTAATGTTTCGTATGTTTAGTAAAGGCTCTTACAGACAAATGAGTGAGGAGTGCTGTGCTGAGCGGAGTTGCCTCGGTTCGATTCCCACGTGAGTTCTCATTCAAGACACTTTACCCACCCGGCTATGATTAAATATGGTTCGTGTGTGAGCGGCGGTGGTGATCGGAGAGGTCGATGGCGCAGATTGGCAGCCTCACTTCCCTCAGTCTGTCCCGGGGCAGCTGTGGGTATTAGCGTTGTCACGATACTAAAATGTCAGAGTTGATTTGATACTAAGAAATAGACAATACAAAGAGAGACTTAATCCTAAGGGAAATTTAAGTTTTGCTGCATAAATATTTACACTGTACTTCTCAGTCGCCTTTGCGTCTCAGGAGGACTGGTCAGTGACGGTCAGTAGGTCGGTGTCAGGGCACTTTGAGGAGAATAAGAACCAAAAAGTGTCCCTCCTCAGTGTCCAGGGGGAACCAGGTGAACACAACAGGGAATCTTAGTACTTTTTTCTATCACCATGTGGTTTTATATCTGTGTAATCCCTCAGTCGTCCAAGTAGATTTCACAGTGGTCGTTGTTACGTTTGGGCACTTTTGTTTCCCCTATTCTTTTTATTGTCTCTTTTTTGTAGTATTTTTCCCAGTTTTTGTTTTTTTTTTTTTTTTTTGTTATTTTTTTTTTATATTTAAGGTTTTTTTTTTGTTTGCCTGTTTCAGCCCGTCCTGTTTTGGGGTTTTGGGGTGGCTCACCAGGGCCTTTTCCTTTACCTTTGTTACTTTATTCTGTTATTTTTGGATCACGAGTTAAGTTTTTGGTTTGTTTATTTGCTTATTTTGTTATCACCATCCTGAATTCTCAAAGGAAAAACAAAATAAACAGATATACAAATCCTTAACTTTGTCTTTTGTTTCCGTTTTTAAATTTGTTGGGATCCACCTCTGGTTCTTAACAGTGCACAAGTGTAATAAGAGCAAGAGTAATAGGAGTGTAATAAGAGCACATACAAAAGTATACGAATACATAGACTCATTTATGAATACTAGTGTATGTGCTTTTATTATACGTGTTCTGATACAACTCAAGATTATTCTAAAGGTTAAATTCTGTCCTGTGCATGTGGCTTTTTTGTATCAGTTGCCCTGTTTACACAAGAGCTTTAAATCCGATTAAAAATAATTTAATTCAGATTAAAAAAAATAAATCCGCTTTAAAAAGACCATGTAAACACTGCCTGATGATTATTCGGCATTAAACATATTCAGAATTAAAAATTATTCTGATTTAAGTGGGTGGTTTATTCCAATTTTAAAGCCGATTTAATTTATTCTACGATCATGTAAACGTTTACTCCACTTAAAAAATTATTCCGGTTGCTCGGTGCGTTCATGTCCGTTGTGTTGCGCTTTTGACGCAATGACGCACTGCAAAAGGCACCCGGAGTAAACAGTTTTTCTACTACCGAATTTTCCCCCGTATAAGTCGCCCTTTTTTGCATAGTTTGGCCGGGGATGCGACTTATTCTCAGGCGCGACCTATACTCCAGTGTGCAAAAACAAGTGAAAACAGCTGAAGCAGGAGGACAACAAAGCTAAAACACAATAGCAAAAGCGGTAAGAAAAAGCAAGTGTGTATTTTCCCGGTAAACGTAAATATGTTCGTGTCCCAAACAGAACTCTTCCCCACCCCCAGACATCGAGCGAAATTAGATGAAGCCAATTTAACGTGTTAATTATGTCCGCGAAGGAGATGATGCGATCGAGTCGGTTTATTTATTTATTTATTTGTCTGTGGACAGGATTTCTCGGAAAGTACTGGCCGGATCTGGATGAAATTGTCACCAGAGGTAGATCTTGGTGCAAGGACGACTCTGTAAAATGTTGGTGATGATCCGGATCCAGATCTGGATTCTGGGTCCGGATCTGGATTCTGTGTCCACATCATCCCTTGGCGGAGATCAGAAATCTCATATTGCTCTTGTTCATAATAATTTAATCCGGAATGTCATGCAGACGTGGCCAATATTTGCTCATGTAACTATCTAATTTCGATACTACTTTTAGCCTTGATTTGTGTCTGATTTTTCTACTTTTGACAAAACTTGTGGCTGTTTCTAGTGGAGCTTAACACCAATAGGCAAGGTTAGATAATAGCTCTTCAGATCATCTTCATTTCTTGCGGCATATGTGCTTCGGTCTGGTGTAATATCGAATCCGGCTCCTCGTTTTGAAATCACGAGTCAGAATCCTGGTTGCGCTGCCGTGTTTGCTGTTTGACAACTTCCCCTTTTGATCACGCCTTTTCAGCCCTCAGAAGCACACTCGTAGAGGTAATACTGCTGAAGCCGCCGCGTACATACAGCGTACGCGACGGACAACGCTGTTAAACTGCCAGCGCTGGATTGACTTGTGCTCGCCGTGCAATTTCGTGAGATGTATCCCGCCCCTGTATCTCCTGCCCATCACCGACAACAGAGCGGGAATAACGCAGGCTCCATTGTAACTCACAGGCTTCG
>KN492927.1:18906-40570 GCA_000787155.1 Scartelaos histophorus
TTCTCAAACGTTAGAGGCTAAATGTAATTCCAATGGTCAAGGAGACACTCAAGGTCATTAAACAATTCAAGTTTAGGCAGCATAGACGGCACTACACCATTACTTTATTTTAAGGTGCGTTGTGTAACTTTTCTGGTGGAGGATCATATCCATAGGAACAAGCAGGTGATGAAGTTTTGCAGATATTCCCAGGAGATATTGAGGCTAAAGTGTAATTCCTGTGGTCAAGGAGAAGCTCGAGGTAATTAAACTAAATCAAGTTTACCTGGTTGCATTGACGCTGCTCTATTACTTTACTATTGTTAAAGCATTAATTAAAACAAGGGGAAAAAAAAACATTTGTCTCTGCTGAGGTGAGCCTGCTGTTAAGCTTAATAACCGCAATCAGCCGTGTGAAGCCCGCAGTGGGAAAGAGCGCAATGGGAGCCGTGTGATGGGTGATTAAAATGGTTGCAGGTAGTAAATATGGGGATAAACAGAACCTAAGAGGATTAAAAATAAGAGAAGAATAGGCAAAGAGGACACAAACAATAATGACCTCTGAAGCGACGCAAATCCTTAGTGTAAGAGGCTTTAGTACTGTATTAACACATAGGCAACACTTCACACAAGAGCTAGTAATACTCATATACACAGCACGGGAGGTCTACTACAGCCACTGCATGTGATCCACGCTAATGTCATTTAGAGTAGATAAATACATCAGCTTTTTCCACTTTACGCAGAATTAACCAAACTTAATGTTCAATGCCGAGCTACGAAGTGGATGAAATGAGACCCAATATCCACAAAACGAGACCAAACACAAAGACTGGGTCAGCGAAAACGAGAAAAGACAAGATTTTGACAGTAAATAATACCTAAATTGTGTGCTTCAGCTCACAGTAGGTGTCACCATTTTTGATTTATTTTTATTAAATAATTTTAGAGCACTGCTTTTTTGGAACTACAGCTTTGCAAGAAATGAAACTCGCCAGTATTTAACCCCTTTTTTGTCCAATCCAAATATAAACACAGAAAAAAAATCTCATCAGATAATTCTTCTTTTGTTTGCCTTATGAGGTCTTGTCCCATCCCTACTGCAGTACATTTGAAATTCAACTTCAACTCAAACTCACAACACAGCCTTTGAAAATACCAAAAACACATTTACACAGTGAGCAGAATATTTCTTTCTCTTTCTTTTTCTTTCTCCTTTCTTTTAAATTGTGTACAAGGTCTAGAGATTCAACAAGTGTCTCAAATGGAAAAGAAACAAACATTTGCACAAACATTTGTAGGAGCTCCTTAATCATTCACTCTCATGTTTCCTTCCTCATTAGAAGTACAGATGTGACTGACTATTACTGTATGAATTGCAGTGTACACAAACCTATTCCCCACATTTAACTAAAAGAATCGGGTAGTTTGATACTTACGCAGTATATTGCTGTGTCCGGGGAGCGAGGCTTCGTTGTGCACCTGCCTGTATGACGTCAGGGGGGGTCATCATAACATAGAACTGCCCTGGAGAAAGAAAATGCCAAGATTTCATTCACTCGAGAAATGAGCAATACTGACAAAAATGTAATATTCACACAATATTATGGCAGTCTGTGAAAACGGTGCTAAAATGTGTCTAGTCACAAGTCACATATTTTATTGCTGGTTCTCTGAATCTGCAATGTGGTGACGCCATTCGCTCAGATGTAGGGCAAGAGCCACTTCTCTCTATTCATTACATAACATTTTGATGAAGAAATATCTAAAAAATAAATTGACAAATACTGAATCTTCTGTTGGTGACTAGACCAAAGAATTCACTGTATTGCAACAAAAAGAGATTAGAGCAATATTAATTTGTAGCTGCGCCCCATCTGTATTAAAAGGTGCATTGCGCAACTTTTCTGGTGGAGGGTCTGCCGCTTGCTGGTCTCCATGGAGATGACATTGTTTTGCCTGGAATGTTCCACAGTATGACACTAAAACAACTCTATCTTACATTTATTAGATTACAGCTGGTTTTACAGCTCAAAAATGCTTTACTAAAATGCCAGACATTCCAGACAAAGCAATAACATTCCCATGGAGAAATGCAACTGACGTCTAACCCTAACCCACCAGAAAAGTTACACAATGCACCTTTAAATCCAGTAGGTCTATAGAAAGTTGTGATGTTATCTGAAACACAGAAATGGGATTGTTTGGGAGATTCCTTCGCTATTTTCTTTCCAATTCTATCTGCGCTTTTTGCTGGCAATTTTACGCACACATTCATACACCAGTGTGCGCAGAGATTTAGGGCAAGGTGGGTTAAGTGTTTTGCCCAAAGACACAACAACGGTATTTATCTGAGCAAGTTAAAATCGCACTGTAAACCTGTGGGTAGATCTGGAAGCAATAATGTTTTTATGTGCAGGATTTGAACCCCCAACCTTTAGATCAGTGGACAAACTACCATCCGAGTTACCTGTATATTATAATTTTGCTTTCTCTAATACAGCATTTGCAGTATAATCCATTGTACCCATGTACCTCCCAGCTCTGACTCACATTTTGCCCCACATTTTGTACCACTTTTGTTTCTGCATTCTGTTGACATGTGTTGCGATTCCCATTCACATCACTTGGCCTCGCCACAGTGCGGTTCGGTGGCGCTAACAAGCAGAGCAGCTCACTTCAGAAGAGAAGGGAGCGTGGAAGGAGCCCTGACTGTATCCAGCGGCGCGGAGCAGTCGGAGTGTCATGGCTGCCTAAACTGCTTTAAGCTCTTGGGAAGAAAAGCACTTATTCTCACTAAAAACACAGGGCCAGGGCTGATGCACCATCAAGAAGTCAAGGCTCTGAGCTGCGAGCTGTGTTCTTGGTGCCCTCTAGTGGTTTCATGGCTGCACATCTTGGCTAATCAGTGGAAATGAGTCCCACGTGATTGCATACTAGTGAAGAATGGTGAAAAAAGACTGAACATTTTAGTAGTCTGATTCACCTGTTGGTTGATTCTATTCTGCAGTTTTTTGAAAATCAAATAAGGGCTCAAAAATGTTAGTTGTCATGAATGTGTGAAACGAAAACTGATAGAAATTTTCACTATTTATTCCTAAAATGATCCCTCTTTATCCTTACAAAAACCCAAAACACTGTAATATGTAATTTTGGTTGTTGGGATGAATGGAAACAGAGTAGCATAGTTTTCATATCCTAGAAAGTGAAATGTCATAAACCGTTTTTTCCACTATTGATTAAACTGCAGACTTATTTAAAACTCCTATATTCTACAAAATTGACTCTTGTGAGCCTTTACTTCATCAAAATATCCCTAGAGTTTTGTTTTGTTTCTTTATACCCGTTTGTTCTTCCTTTACTGTCTATATCTCCAAAGCTCAAAATGCTCTGTTCAGTTTTGTGATGTCATGTCATTTTTCAAGTTAATAGCTTAAAAAAAAAGGGAAATACTAGAGATGCCAAACTCTTTCGTGAGGCCCTTGAGCAAGTTGTGAAGCATTATTTTTCAAGTTAATAGCTAAAAAAAAGGGAAATACTAGAGATGTCAAACTCTTTCGTGAGGCCCTTGAGCAAGCTATACAACAGACACCTGCATATAAAGCAGGGCTGAGCAGTTATGAGATGGAGATTCAGTCACTTCCAGTCAACATTAATAAGCCTGGACCTTTTTAACAGAGAGGTCTACAGCCCATCTGTCTGTAAAAGCAGGCGGTTTGGAGCAGATTCCACATTTTGGCAGAATAAATTTTACAGTTTTTTGTAATAAATGGCAAATGATTAAGAAGTATGCCTTGATTTTTTGTTTCAGGAATTAAATATTGAAAGTCATTTATTTGTTTTTAGTAGAAGACAATAAAATGTAATACAAAATCATGATAATTAATATGAGAAAATAATCCTGACAGTAATTAACATGCCTCTCCGTTATAAATTATAGAACTATAGGAAGCTTGTTGTGATGTTATCTGAAAATAGGGCTCAGCGATATTGCAATAAAAGTCTAATCCTGATCTGGACCGTGATGATACACTATTTTGGTGAAACTGTAATACTGAAATTCACTAATTTTCTGTATAATGCAGCTCTATGCTCACTTTTCTCACCCATTATTAGTGTGTGTCTGTAATGCTGCAGTGACTGACAGCTGAATTTAACCAATTACAGTGAAATGTGAACATTTGAAAGAAGCAGAGGATTTAGTTTACTACTTGAAGGTGAAATATAAAGCCTGTCACGATAATAACTATATCAGCTTATTGTTCAATACATGATAGAACAACTATTTAGGTGCCAAAGTTAATTGTAGGTGCTTTTTGTACTAGTTGTGAATATTTTGCCATTTTTCTATACTGTGATAAGATTTGAGCTGTAGAGGGTTGAATTAATAACTTGCCTATGACTTCTTGAAGGTTTTATTGACACATTGTTTGAACATATAGAATAGTTTTTGTTTTTTCCTGCTGTTGGATGTCAGAACGTTCAATTCAAATCCAGCATTATTTTTTATCATGTGTATTTCTTTCAGCAATATATTGTACTTCAAATGTGTTATCATGATAGGCCTAGCAATATAAAAAGCACAAATAGCACACAAAAAAAGATAAAATTGAAAAGAGTGAATAGATTTTTTGGGCATATCTCCCCCCTATCTCAAACGCAGGCATACACCAAGGTACTTTTCCCAGCTTGCATCAGTGGGTCTCTTTATGGGTGAGAAAAACATTGATTCCTGTCTCCGGCTAACCGTCTAGTGCACAGTGTAGCTCTTGATCCCACAGAGAGCAGAGGAGCAGACTCACCCCCTGCCTGTGTGAGTGTGGGGTCTGAGGCCGCCTGCACAGACACCGTCCCGTCACTCACTGCCGTCGCGGGGAAGTAAGCGAAGCGCGTCTCCCCTCCTCCCACCGCCTCCCCCGCCGGGCTGCCTCCATTACTAAAAGGGTTCTGGATCACAGCCTGCGACAGATGTGTGAGAGAGTCGAGAGAGAGTGGGAGAGAGCTTAAATACACCTCGCTCTGTGTCAGACCGCAGACTGTGTCCCCGCTGCACAGGCCCGTCTGACAGCGGGGACAAACGAATGAACAAGAAATGTAGGGAACTGGGATGCTGTGAGCGGGGTTTGCAGGTCAGTCAGGAAATGTAAATACAGACAAAATGAATGTAGGACTGCTCTGCTCATTCTTGAGGTATTTATTCTTTGGCCCAAATGATCATAAACAGTACTTTTTCACTACAAATCACTGTAACCTCAACAGCATCGTATTGCACTATTGAAGAAACACACATACATACTTTACTATTATAGTGACACCTAAAATGAGTATTCTAGGACTTTTTAAAAAGTACAGTGGCTCTGTCAAACCTGCGTAAAATCTATTTATCCACTTGCTGCATTTCCCACTGGCTTTCCTCTGCTACAAATGTTTTTATATGTAGCCTTCAGTTAAAAAAGTTAAGTTCTAAAAATTATAAATAGTTAGGAAACATATTACTATTAAAACAACATCTGAAATTATAATACTTAAAAACATTTAAATAATTATGATGCATTCAAGAAAATCAATCAGCCCTCTCTTCATCTTGTAATTTGAGATAAATACAATACACTCAATACATAACTTTTTTCACTTTTGCATAACATAATTTACATGTCAAAGTTTATAAGCTGAAGTAGTAATTGTTGTTTTTCTCCAACTCTACAAATAACAATAATAATTAACAAAGAACAAAACTTAATTGGATAAACTGCATTTAGAGGAACAAAATAATCATGTCCATTAAAAAGATAAGCTGCTTTATCAAAAATGTCAACAAACAATTGGTTTACTCAGAGACAATAACAAAAGGGAAACTACTTTTACTTGAGACATCGACAGCCCGAGGGATTGCATTCAGTTTTGTCCTTTTTAGATGTCAGGCATTGTTTAACTGTATTGAATAGATCGCCAGCAAAAGGTAAACTTTATATTACCTGAGCAACTGCCTGAGGAGTTCCAGAAAAAGCCGTTGTAGACACCACGCTCACTGCTCCTCCTCCCTCATCTCTGCCCTCGAGGTGCTGATCTGTCACCTGGACGACGCGGTAAGTTACCTAAAAAATGGACGCCAAAAGTTTACATCTGACAGCAAAAGAGAGAAGAAACCAATCGCTAGGCCTGTCACGATAACAAATTTTGAAATGTGATATACTGCTGAACTAAATATAGACAATAATAACAATAATACTGAAACTAATTCATGCCACTGACACAATAACACAAGGGCAGATTTAAAAACCCACAATCAGAAAACCAAAAAAATCTACAATATTGTCAAAATTATCATCAGCTGCAATAAATAAATAAAGCAGAATTAAATACTTCAGTACTTAGCTTGCACCTGTGATGAGCCACACCAGTTACTGATTCAAAACTTATGGCTTAAATCTTATCATAACGACAAAAAATAACCCAAATTTTCCCAGTAGTGCAAAGAAAATGTACACACGAAAAATACTGACCCCAAAAAATAATGTTCCAGGTTTAATATATTGAACTAGAAGTTGCTTAAATAATTATTGTGACAGGCCTATCAATCACAAATCATTTAAACATCCGCATCTCACCTGGCTAGTTGATTTGTTTATCATTTCCAGTCCACAACCAAGCTAGAACTAAAACACAACTTCTGGTCTCAGCACTGTTATCGTCTAACCATCTGACTCAAAGTGCTTACTCTTTAAAATGTGCCTGATTTAATTTGGGTGAAATAAGTGGTTGAAAATGAATTTGTTTGTCCCAAGAATCAGTATTTGTATCTTCCCATCATGTGACTTTCCTCCTGACTGACATGTGACAGGGGCCTCGTGCCAATCATAGACCAGACTGCAATCACATGATCTCTGAACACTTGCCTTGTTTACAGCTCAAACAAGACACGTGTATAACTGGTTTAATTTTCTTGAGAAAAGATTACAATGTTAGGGTGTGTTTACTTTTATGATATTTGCACTGATCATTATAGTATATGGTGTATGGTGTGTATGGTTTTATGTGGTCACCTCTACAGAAACAGTTAGCGGACAAACGATACCCTGGACAAAGTCACCGGTCAATCATGAGACCAGAAACACACACAAACCTTAAGGCAATTTCAAGACCGCTAACCTCCTGACTTGTGTGGTTTTGCAGCGGGAGCACGTGGCTAAAAGTATTGCCGACACCTTCACACAAACAATTCACAAGCTGCACGCAAAGTTCCCACTCTCCTTCATTATCAGATGTAACACTGGAAATCTGTTTAAGGAGATGGAATCACAATTCAATTAAAACTAATGCAGCGGATACATACCTGCGCACCTTCAGTACGAAACTGATATTGTAGGTTCTGGTCACCAAAAGCAGCACCCTGTGGAGCACTGGCTATTGTGACACCAGAAGACTCGTCTCCTGCTCCCTCTGAGGAAGAAGACAAGAAAATACAGTGGTAGAATATTAATCAGGAAAAGTTCCAAAAATGTTATCATGTCATATCAGTCTAGTTAAAACAATTGATACATACAGTTATTATAATAACAGAATTACTTTCTCACCTTCAGCCTGGACAACCTCTTCTTCGTGTTTATCTCGACTGAAAAAAGATACAAGAATTACAGTAATAAGTTACCAATGTTGTTTTTAGAAGTAAATTAAACAACGTGCATAAATCAGTTTACTGTAATTACATGCACGCAATCATGCATGGATATGATTAAAGCACTTCAAATGACCCATGTCAGATCCTATTTAATTATTCAAAATCATTCTGTGCTAACTCATGTTTAGCTCAGATTTATGTATTCGATTTGACATAACACATTTGTGCAGAAGAATGACCAGTTCTGATTGCGTGCAAACGTATTATGAACGTTTTAGAAAGTTGGTAAAACTTACTTTTTGACAGTTTATCATAGGCCTCTAATCTTCGTAAAGTAGCTCTCACATTAGCATAATAGCTACAAGCTAACAGGAGTTTACATTAGCCGCTTGACCGACGCGCTGTTACCTTCTGTTGTCCAGACTCTGTTGGAGCAAATCCATCAGGGGGTGAATTAAAAGTGATCTTCGGTGACACAGACGGAGATGGAGGCGCTGATCACGGGAACAAACACTCAGGTCATGTGAGAGAGACAGCCCAGGACACGTGAGGACGGCTCGGGCTCAGCCAAAATGGAGGCCGCTGGCTGCGCAGGTTGCTGGGTCAGGGGAAGCGGGTGAACCAAGGATGAACCAGGGGTGAACTCGAGTGATCGGCTTCACTTTTGTGGAACTGCACTTCAGAGGCGTATCCTCCCATTTAACACAGTACAGCCCCTTAATATGTGTAATTTGGGTGAATCTCTTGCACAGTGATCACAGAATCTAAATAATTCCACTTTGGATTTCTAACAAGAAACTGTCAAATGACTTTCAAAGACCTTTTAAATAATGACTTGCATCCGTTTATTATTATCCGATTGTAAGTAAATTATAGATAACTTTGGAGAAAAAAATAAAATAAAAATTGACTAACGTTAAGGAATACGCTATGTCAGGTTTGACTTTGAGGGGAAAAAAGGCTAATTAAAGCGGCATCAAAGTTATCCCTTTAATCTACGTGAACTTTGCCCTACACTCAGCGGAACCTTTCACACGTAACGTTATTGTATTTGACCCATATACATGAAACACATTATGTTACGAAAAGCATTGCTAAATTCTAATCAATATAGTGACATTATACTGAAGTGACAAATATAGAAAAGCGCAGTTTTGATTTTATTTAGACAATTTTATTCTATTTTGTGATGTTTATAATGTATTGTTTCATTCAGACGAACAGGCTCCGTAATGATTGACAAGTACCGTTGCCAATTAGAGAGTTGAGCGTGCTTCCATCCCCCCCGCTGATTGGCTGAAATGGAGGGCGGTCCCTGTAGAGCCCTCATTGGTGTAACTGTGAAAACCGTCCGTCCCGTCCTCCTTGGTGAAGGTTCATTGCGGTGACTGTAACGTTGGCTGCTGCAACACTTACAGGATGTCTGGCCGTGTTCTTGTTGGGGTCAAGCGTGTGATTGATTATGCAGTTAAGGTATAGCAGTTTAACTTATTAATCGTGTGTTTTGTTATGATTTTACATGTGATTGCTCAATGAATTCACCACACTTTCCGAGTAATGCTAGCAGACGCTAGCCGGCTAAATGCCACTTGTCAATTCACCTATTTGACATCTATGCTTTTCACTCAGAGAGGAATGCAATGGTTCTTCTAATCATCAGTAGTATCCCGTTTGCATCGGTTTAGAAACATATTCTTTCAACTCTGTAAAACTCATGCCATACAATGGAAACACTGACAGTTCAGTATGTGCAAATCTTAACAGTCCGACATTTGTGTGTTCTTATAAAGCGTATCTTAGTTTTTGCCTGTTTCCATCTCGATCCCTCCTGCTCCAGCTGCCCACAGCAGGATTTGGACAGGGCTGCTTTGTCAACACCTGACTTGAGCTCATACTGATAGGCTGTTGGCTTGTGCTCTACTCATTCGTACATTCAGCTGAATGTGTAATGACTGTAAATTATTTTATATTCATAAAACATAATAGATCTAGTTATATATTTTTTTCTTTATAAAGCTTAAGCTCTTGTGTCAGTGAATGCTTTCCATACATGGCATGTCATGATATTTACAAGCATATCTCAAAACCAGTTGAAACATGTAGGCCTATGTTCTGCATGATCGGTAGAAGATATTATTTACTTACTACTTATAGAGGGTGTCACAGAGCCCTGCAGATAACTTTAAACAGACTCATTTTCCCCCAGTGTCTGTTCATGTAACATGACAGCTACGTAAAGCCATTTACTGTCCTGACTTTTTTGTATATTATAATGATACTCAACACATTTTGTGTGAGATATTACTATAGAGAATGTAGATGATAAACAATAATATTGTGACTAATTCATGCGACTGACACAATAAGCCACAAACAAAATACCAGTCACTCAAACTATTGCACTATTTGTAAAATGAGTCGTAAAAGTTATTTATTCAACTCTCTACTGCTCAAATCTCCTGTAGTGCAGAAAAATGACACAAATACCCCATTACTACAAAGAAATGTACCCGCAAAAGTTATTGCATAATATTATCTGCCATGTATTGAATGATAAGTTGATATAGTAATTATCACGACAGGTCTAATGATTGACTTTTATTCCCCTCAGATCCGAGTGAAGCCTGACAAAAGCGGTGTAGTCACGGATGGCGTTAAGCATTCAATGAACCCCTTTTGTGAGATTGCTGTGGAGGAAGCGGTCAAACTCAAGGAGAAGAAGCTCATTAAAGAAGTGGTGGCTGTCAGCTGTGGGCCCCAGCAGGCACAGGTGGGCTTTTCTCATTTTGAATCACTTTTATCTTTGTCACTTTTGGTTATTTTTATAGATACCGATAAGGTCAGGACCAATTATGAACTCCCTTGAGTATGAAAAAATGTGACTGCAGGGGAAAATGATCAGCTAATGAACTGCAAAGTCCCATCTGTTTTATTGATCAATTATATTAGATAGAGCCCCCGAGCGATGTTAAAATGACACTTTTATCATAATATAAGAAAACTTGTCCCACCAACTTTTAATCAGATATGTGCAGCATATTGCCTCCTAGCATAGGAACTGCAAAATTGAATTTTCTTACTCTCCAAACTAGTGTTGTCACAATGATAAAGCTTCAAACTCTTTTTCAATACCAAGGGATAGACTTGAATACTAATAATGATAAACATTCTTTTATTTAGAGGACAGAATTGTAATTTTCAACATGAAATCATATCACTATATCCATGTAATCCCTCAGTGGTCCAGGTAGGTTCCATAGTGGTCCATGGGCGTATACTCGTATATGAAGTCTTATACTTGTACTGATACAGGTTGTTTTTAATTTTATTGATTGGTCAAATTAAAAAAAGCAAAAAATAAATGAATAGATGGAGTTAATATTTTCTTTTGTCATCCCTGTTATACCACCAATGATTTTATGGTCCCATTCAGGAGACCATCCGTACAGCTCTGGCTATGGGCGCAGACAGAGGGATCCACGTAGAAGTCACTGGAAAAGACTATGAAAACCTCGGACCTCTGCAGGTGTCAAAGATCTTCGCCGCCCTCGCCAAAAAGGAGGAGGCTCAGCTCGTCATTCTCGGAAAGCAGGTGAAGTTAATCAGATTGGCTCTGTGTTCTAATATGGCAAAGCACATATTTAACAGTTCTTTTCATATTTTTTTTTGTTTTTTATCTTAGGCAATTGACGATGACTGTAACCAGACGGGTCAGATGACAGCAGCTCTTTTGGACTGGCCTCAGGTGATAAATTCCTATTGTTACCTTAATTTCAAAGTTATAATGTATGCATCATTTATGTTTAAAGAGCATTTCTCAGAGCGAGTGCTTGACTGTACAAAAAGACATCCTGTAAAGTATTAGTAAAGGTAATTCCGGATGGCTCTGACATTTGATAATTGAGTAAATAAGTAATATCTGACAAATATGTCCTCCCTTTGGACTTCAAGGAAACTTGCCAAAATAACTTGGCAGCTGAAGTGTTTGCTCCTCCTGTGAAATGTCATCTTATTACTGTTGCTTTAACCCTGTGATAAGCTGAATGTGAAAGACTAGAGGGGGTCAGTTTAGGCCAGCCAGAGTCAGACAGAACTCATGTATTGTGGGTCAAAGGTCACCTGAACTAATGGTGTCACTAGCAGCATTGCTCGTAATACAAATGCATAAATCTCACTATTGCAGTTGGAATTCTGAGTTTCAAATTGTGTGGTTTTTAATAGAATGGGATTATTTTTACCTTTTTTTTATTTTTTTTGTACATGTGTAAAGTTTGTTTTTTTTCTCTAGTACTCTTTTTAGCCAGCAGATGGTGGTAAATGACTAGCATATGACCTGAACTACCCTTTTAACAAGTAACACTGTTTATCTTTTCTTACCAAAATACTGTTAATGAAGATCAATTAAAAACAATATTTGTTTTTGTGGAGATGGAATCGCTTTTCCTAAAATGTCCCACAGTATAGGTGACCCTATAAATGGTCACCAAGGAGACAAGCAGGTAACGCCAAGCTGTAGGTCACAGGTTACATTCTATTGAGTGAATTTGTTTCAGTCACAGTAGGAATGCATGTTTTTCAATGTATTTTTGAGCAATAAAAATGTATATAATTCAATAAATGAAAGGTGGATACATTCAATGCCATACTGTGGAACAAAAACATGAACCTCTCCATGGAGACAAGCTGGAAAAATTGCATAGTGCACGTTTTTTAACACTGAATAATTTTTCAAATGTCTGTTACAGGGAACATTTGCATCAGAGGTGACACTGGAAGGAGATAAAATGAAAGTGGTGAGAGAAATAGATGGTGGCCTGGAAACTATTAAAATCAACACACCTGCAGTGGTGACAGCCGACCTCCGACTCAACACGCCCAGATACGCAACCCTGCCCAACATCATGGTAAGTAAAACTTTTCAGCCTCAATTTCACACAATTATTTATTCTCATACTTGTAATATTAATTAAAGGCACTGTGTAACTTTTCTGGTGGAGGCTGTGTTAAATGCTTTACTCTATGTAAATGTTATTGCTTTGTCTGGAATGTTTGGTTTGGTGTCCACGAAAGGTTTAGTACCATACTGTCAGACAGTTACTGGTCAGATCTGTGGAAAGTGACAATGCTTCCTTTTCTGTGTATTTTGATCTATAAAATCACCTGTCATTGAATAAATATAAGGTAGAGCTGTTTAATGCCATACTGTGGAAAATTCCAGGCAGAGCAATGTCATATCCAATGTAAAACTCGTCCAAAAAGTTACACAACGCACCTCTAAAGAAGACATATTGTGCTTGTGTCTACCATATACATTAGTTCAAATCTATGACACCATTCTGTCATTTTATTTTCAGAAAGCCAAGAAAAAGAAGATTGCCAATGTGAAGCCAGCAGACCTCGGGGTGGATGTGGCCCCACGGTTGGAGGTGCTCAAAGTGGAAGAGCCTCCGCAGAGAGAGGCTGGAGTGAAGGTGGAGACCGTGGAGGACCTGGTGGCCAGACTCAAGGACACGGGGAGGATATAGACTGAACAAGCACAGACAGCAGAGACATGGAACTCAAGGGTGAGGACTCTGGGAGATTTTACAACCTTATTAAAATTCTATTAAAATGTATATTTTCAATTCTGAATCGTGAACATAATCATCTCACTAGCTCATTTACAACCTAGCAATAATTTGGGAGGTTAATTTTCTCTTTTATTTCAAATTGTATAGAATAAGACCTTAATTGAACATTTCCATTTTCTTAAATTTTACTTTATAACATTGTCAGACATTATGTTCTAATTATCTATACTTTAAATTAAAAACTAAATTCAATTATCTTAAACGGCATACGTCACATTTGCTGGAATCTATTTTAATTCTGTGGATATGGCATTGTGCTGCAAGTATCAACCTCTATTAATCTCCAATATTTTCTTTAAATTTTGAATTACGCATTGGCTGTAGGTTAAGCATGTTTGCTTCAGAGGTCCTGTACTTCATTGTTTTTTCACGTTTTAAAAGACGGAAAAAAATCAAGTGCTTTATAATGAGATGCAGACAGTAGCAGAGGATGCATTTTGACCTTAAAAGCTGCTTATAAAATGTATATGTATATCTGAGGAAAGACATTTTGCTCAAATACAAGGGACAAAATCAGCTTTTAATTTATATTAAGCAAAAATGGATACCTCAAGAAGTCAAACTAGGCCTGCAGACTTGACATTCCACAGTACATCATTTAACAACATTTCTTCGTGGAACTACAGTTTTGTCTCTGGGCAATGCAAACCAATTAGCCTCTTTAATTGCAGTGTTCTTTTAAAATCTCATCTTTGTTCTCTTATCGCATTGTTCCACTACTTTATGAATTAATTTTAATTTTACACATCTGTAATCGTAGCCTGAGGACTGACTTGTATTTATGTGTCCATTTCAGAGCCTGATTCCTGAGGTGATGAAGAGGAGTACTGAGAAACACTGTCCAGCAGCAGATCCAGACAGTCTCAAGAGGGCCACTATGTTGTTGTAGATTGCAGTTACATCTGTAGCATTGACCATGTATAGATGACTTAACTGGATTCTAACATGCTATCTATCGGCAATAAGTCTAACCAGAAATGTCTTTTACCTGTATATCTGTAGTACATGTAAAGAGGTACTTTCTATGTGCATGCCTTTTGTAAATATGAACCAAATTCAAAAGAAAGTAATTTTAAACGGTGGTGTCTCAGTACAAAAGCAAGGAAGTTTTTACCATAAGCGCCTCAAATCTCCGTCGATTGTACAGTGTATCACCATAATAAATACAGTTTTTCATATCCATATTGAGGTTGTTGCGGTTTTCTTTGTATTTTGTGCTACTTGTGACTCAGAAAGCTGCACTATGCAACTTCAGAGATTTAACATAGCTGCAAGGAATTTGTTTTTAATTGTAGCTGTTCCAATGAGATGGATAAGTTTAATACAGTACTGAGGAACATTCCAGGGAAAAACAATAATAACTCCATGGAGACAAGCTGGTGACGGATCCTTTTCAAGAAAATTACACAGTGCAAGGCTCAAAATATTACGGATATTAAAAGTATGAAGTAGTATTATGAATATTAAGTGTGAAGTAGTTGACGCTTTTGTTCTTCCTGCGCTGAAGTTAATGGGCGGGGTCTTCCTCACGCACGTAGCTCCGGTGCGCGCAGGTTTCACCTGTTTAACCCTGAGCGGCTGCTGCGGGCTGGAGGAACGGGACAAGACGCACCTTGCGAGCGCAGATTTGGACACTGACTTGTGCAGCGCTTCACGCGTCGTGTCGCGCTCTTGGCACGTTTACAGTTAATTGGCTCATGTTCCTGTATCTGTTATAATGACACTGCAGAGAGACGGACTCTATGGTGTTTTGGTTTGCGTTTTACTTACTCTTCGACCTCAAGGTAACTTCCAAACTTGTTTTATTTTTGTGCGTAAAAGCCGGCATGGAGTCTCTACGAATACATCTATAGTCAAGTCGTAGTTTATATTTAGTACGTTTTCAAGATTTAATATCTCCAAATAAACACTTCTGGCAGTACTAGTATTGCTATAGGATCCCGTCTTGGTAAAACAAACCCACTATAATGGAAAAAGATTTACTGACGTCAAAGTTATTGGCTACACTGCATATGTTGGGATCATTACATTACCTGTCCTTTTTAAGTAGATATAACCTACAATTTATCACAGTACCAACATACTAAAGTGTTGTTTGGTGTTTTGGTGTTTTATTTGGAAAGGTTCTTTCCAAATAAAAAGGTTTTGGAAAGAACCTTTTTATTTGGAGTTTCTATCCTTTTTTACGATATAACCTACATTTTATCACAGTACCAACGTACTAAAGTGTTGTTTGGTGTTGTTTTTGGAAAGAACCTTTTTATTTGGAGTTGTTGATTTTGCTGTCTTTGATCCAGAGTCATGTGAAGTTCATGTCAGGTGACCCAGTATTACCTGTGCAGGTTGCCTGTGTGTGCTGGAGCTAAGTGCGGCTGGGCCTACACAGAACAGTGCTTTGGTGGGGGACTCTGTGACTCTGGCTGTGTCCTACAGTGGAGCCTCTAACCCAGCCATCATCTGGAGGAAGGGCCCTGTCCCTGTGGTCACCTGGACCATAAACTCCACCACTCCTCCAGACATAGACGCCAGCATGTCCAGCGTGCTGCGGGTCATTGACAATGGCTCCCTTGTGTTTGACAATGTGCCTCTGGACTACACAGGCAGCTACAATGTGGAGATGACCAAGGCTGGACAGGGCACAGCCACATTAAACTTCACTCTCACTGTCTATGGTAAGTGCAAAATATTGGTCAAACTTGGTATTACTGTTAAGAGCTGATCACTAAAATGGTTTCAGGTCAAACACCTACTACATTAAGTTTACATATTTCTCCATTGAATAAACTGTTCGTAGTTTTCTCTGCTGAGATAATTTATCTCTGTCTATCACTGTTAATAATGTGTTTTAGACTGAATCAGTTAAGATTACTATTCGCACAAACACACACACATTCCTGAAGCTTCAAACCTAAAGCTCAGTGGCTCCTATTGCGCACATACAGTAGATGTAGTATTTGCCTTCAGTATCTCCCATCTGCAGCAGGTCTGAGGACTCAGATGAGCCTCTCTCCTGTTGCCTGCAGCATTGACTTTTGAGCATGTAAACAGAGGAACTCTGAGCATAGCTGTTTTTATTCACTGTTTGGACACGATACTAAGGTGGAGAAGGGACCAATGTAACTACTGTAATGCTGAAATGTGACTTAATTTGCACTGCACTAATGACTTTATATCATATATTCATTGTTGAAGTAACTAAAACATGGACTGAGAATACATATTCAATTATATTTATTTTACACAAATGAGTGTTGTGAGCTTTAAGTCGTATTAGAATGTTGTTACCTCATCAAAAACATACCTGGAGTTGTGTTTGTTTCATTCAAACATGACTGAATAATCCTTTATTATTTGTCTGTCTACATCCCCAAACTACAAGATGTTACTGGACCTTTTAGTCATGATTTTAATATTAGAATTGTATATTTGTTCAGAACACAGAATACATGATGTCCTGATAGGTTGGTAGGTAAATACTTGAAATCCTTATTGTGGCATGGATTTTCTTTTATCCCTTATTCAGCCCATGTTATAGTGTCTTTGTCTTTGTCATTTGACACATTTTCTACACTATGTTTTTGTCAACAGAGACGTTTGAGAACGTGACTCTGAGCTCCGAGCCAGACGTGTTGGTGGAAGGACCTGAACGCTTCACCCTGCAGTACGCCATGGCCCGGGGCGTTGTCAAGGAGGCCGTGTGGCTGTTTAAAGGCAGGGAGATCCAGTCTGACTCCCATTATACTGTGGGGCAGAAGAGCCTGGTGATCCAAACTCCCAGCAGGACAGACACAGGGCTCTACACACTCACACTGCTCAACCCCTACAGCAGCGCGACAGTGCACAGAAACTTCACTGCTTTGTGTAAGATTTACCTACTTATTCAGGAAATTGCCATGCGCCCCGCCATCTTCATTCAGGTTACATTATTTTGTATGGGTCTGCCGATCTTGACAACAAATTCAAAGTTCAGTACAGACTATAAACCCATTTTCAAGCCCCCCAGAGAATCAGTGCGGTGTTGATTAGAACATGAAAACTGCACATGATACGTCATGTCATATTTTCCAAAACTTCTCTCAAATTTTCTTACCTAGAAGTGCCACCACAAAAAAATGCAGTTTAGGAGCCAAATATGGTCAGAGCCAAATCAGGTGAATTCTCTTTGGGGTTATAACATTTTCAGATGGAGGAGGGGGTGTTTATAACTTCTTCTTAACAGTAGACCTGTCATGATAACACATTTTAAAGTTTGATATATTGCTCAAGTAAATATAAATGATAGACGATAATACTGAAATTTATTTAAGTGAGAGATTTAAACCACAAAAAGTATTCTACATCTACACTAGTGTTAAAAATCAGGAGTTGCAATAGATAAACAGCTCAACTTTTTTCTTTTTTATTCTCACAGTGAAGAAAAAATAGGAACTGAGTGAAGTTGGCTCTTGAAAAATAACATTATTGTCATTATTGTTCATATTTTCCCTCAAAAGTATCAGTTTTCATTACATTTTGTTAGTGGTATTTTTTCTATGGTAGTTTTATACCTACTTTATGTATTTTTTGGACAGATGGACCAGATGAACCTGTGATTACGATGACCCCAGCCCAGCAGTTTTATGTGTCCGGTACTTCACTTCATTTGTCGTGCAAAGCTGAAGGATTCCCACCTCCCACTGTTCGATGGATGTTTGCTGGTGTAACATTAAATGACACTAACGAAGGAGCTCTGAATCTGACTAATGTACAGACGAGCCAAGGTGGAGACTACACCTGTGCAGTGGCCAACGCACAAACAAATGCAAGTAGCAACGCAACCGTGACAGTAAAAGTGTATGGTAAGAAAGATTTATTTATTCTTTATTAACATGCTTCAGTGATAACTAATAACTACTAATAATGTATTTCAACATTTGCAATCTCATGTGTAGTTTGAGTGATACACAATCTAAAAAGTACTTATGAGTGCACAAAACTTTAACATTTGCAGTATTTTTAATCAAATTACAGGACTATGTTAAGAGTTATAATCATAATGCCGAGGTTACGCTAATTGCAAAGTTTGGCACGTTCTTTCAGTTCACGTTCAGTTTATATTGTGTTGGTTCACTGATCCGAAGGTTGGCAGTTCAAATCTCGCTCTCGGCATAAACAGTGTCATATCCATTGAGATTCCAGCTACCACAAAATACTGTTGTTCTGTCCTTGGGCAAGACATTTACCCATCTTGCAGTCTCTTGTGGACACTAGAGTGTGTTCCTTGATGAAAAGCTTTTGTGTTTCTTGAAGGTGAAAAAGTGCTATATAAAATGTGTCCATAACTTGCAGTGATGGGAATAACGGCCGTTACTAAAGGCGTTACTTTTTTCAGTAACATCTAATCTAACGAGTTACTTTAACTATAACGTAACGTAACTAACGTAACGTAACGTAACTTTAACTGTAACACCGTTACCGGTACCAACAGGCCGTTACTGCGCGTTACTGAACCTACTCGTTTTGAAAGTGGCATCTCACTCAACTCGGGTACAGACACACGAATTATTTTTTTCTTCCTTTGGTAAGGGCGGGATACTAATGATGTTTGGCTAAAGCAGAGTAAGATTTCATGTTGAGCCAACCAAAGACACCCACACAACCTCCCCTGAGAGCAAAAAGTATTCCCAATGGAGGTAGCCGAAGATTCTCCGCGTGTCCGCAGAACGGATCCGCGAGCCGAGGATTCTCCGCGTGTCCGCAGAACGGATCCGCGAAGTCCACTTGCACATCCGCTCATTGATAGTAACACATCTAACAAATGTTGTGTTAAAAGTGCGTCCACAGTGCGGATCTAAGATGATTTAGCAGCATATCCGCTGTGTGACAGCAGCTGCCCTGAGGTTTGGGTTAGCAACAGTCAGAAACCAACTTACATCAACATTCACTATAACACACGTCTAAAGACTTGAAAATCTCCCCAAATGTCACCCAGACCTGCTCGTGCCCTCTGCTGAGGTCAATGTGGACCTGGGGTAACACTATAGTGGACTGGAAAGAACAGAAATGAGGACAGAACTTTGCCATGTGGAACTCTTTTGGTTAATTTAACACTGGCATCAAAATACGTGCAATATTTCAGGCTCACTAGTGCTTAAACTAGCTAATTGCAACAACATTGACTGTGTTTACATGCACAACACACAAAACACACAACATCTAATTATCTGATTTCTGAGTCATCATTTTATTGAAGTGCCATGTAAACAGTTGCATTTGATGTGAGTAATCTGATTTCTCTCTGACGGTTCACACGTGTACAGACTTTGGATAAGGAAAATTATGCAAAAAAGACAAACTACAAAACTACAAAATATCTCCCTGCATTACCAATTTAAGGGAGACAGATGATCTGCTAATAAATGCAGATATCGGCCAACCATATATTTGCCAACAGATATGTCTCTAGTCTACAGATGTTTTTGATGATCAGATTTTTTTGGTGCATGTAAACACACACCAAGATTTTTTTTTTTTCTCATTATTCTAGTTATCTGTTAGACAAACTTATTTATCCACAAGGGAAATTATTTGAACACAGTAGCTCACTCATCACAATATATTATAATAACAAAAAGCAAAAATATAAATGGTGAAAATATATTCAAACTAAGTAGCAAAAATAGCAAGAGGCTGCTGTCAGATAAGGCATAGTCATTATAAATGTGTGACCCTTTTTCTAAAACATATTTGCTGTATATTTGCTCTCTTGGCTGTGTCCAGAAAAGCCAAAGGGCAGTCCAGTGTGCTCGGTGAGGTCTTGGTCTGATGTGGATCTGCAGTATGAGTGTGCGTGGGCCGGAGGAACCCCAGAGGCTGTGGTGTCTTTTCCTGGACTGAACAGCAGCAGTGCCCCAGGACTCGTCAGTGTGAATGTGAACGCCTCAGACCGTCTCAGTGGGACTCCAGTCTCGTGTACGGCATCCCACCCGGTGCAAGAGGGCGGGTGCAACATCACTGCGAGTAAGTCAGGGATACACAAGACAGAGGAGTTTGTTAAGAATTTACTTCATTGTAAAAAGTTTCACTGCATAGTAAAAAAAAAATCACATTCTGAGTGCCATAATTGAGATGTACCACTAGATAAAAAAAAAACCTCAGTTGATTTTAAAGATTTTTTTGGACAGAATATAGTTTAATGCAGTTATTTCCAAATCGTGCAAAAGTCCGGCCCTCTATTTATCCAAAGAATGCAATTTAAAACAATATGTGATGTGATTTTCCTCTAAAACATACATGCTAATAGTACATATAAATATGTCTATGGGCTTAATACTGATTTAAAGCTGTAAATGAAGCAAAAGCAGTAAAATTAATTTCAAACTCAATTTTCTTTTATGCTTTGGCCTTTATCTATTTTATTGTTTAATTTATTTACTTTTTATTTATTTGTTTATTTTTTTTGGAAAGTGACAATAGTTTTAATTGACTTTTTTTTCTCTTTTAATTTACTCACTTGCTCTTTGTCATCCTATACCCAGCCCCCCCGGTGCCCTTCTTGCCGTCTCTGAAATTTGGAGTGAACTCGGACGGTAAGATCAGCGTCACCATCAGCTGTCTGAGCGCTGCGGTGCCGGTGTCCGTGGTGTCTTGGCTCAGAGGCACAGAGGCGGTGACTAATGGGCCAGTGCACAGCATCAGCCCCACGCAGCTCACCATCCGGGACTATAACATCGGCACCTTCCTCCTCCACAACTACACCTGCTCCTGCCGCAACCCTCTGGGGGTCCAGCAACGCCAAATACAGCTACTGGGTATGTTTACTTCTTCTGTTTGTATTTTTCACACATAATAAATGCTAGCTTCTGTGAGCTTCATTTGACTGGAGAATGTCACGCTCATTTACTCCACTTCTTTCACACACATAATAAATGCTAGCCTCTGTGAGCTTCATTTGACTGGAGAATGTCACGCTCATTTACTCCACTTCTTTATACAGTCTATGGTTCTGACAGGACATAATTCTAATAAGTCACTGCCTTATACATGTCTGAAGAGAGGAGTTAACTAGACTTGAAGAATAGGCTCTTTTCTTCTTCTATTGTTTGGTTCTTTCTATTGTAGTTTAAAGCAACACTCTGTAACTTTCTGGAATTATCACACCACCTGTATGATTGCTTGGACATTTTTGTAAGTTAAGAAGCCTTCCTCCAGGCCATGAGAGTCAGGTCTATGGAGATGCAAGCCTGAGTATGGACATGTGTTTTCCTTATTTTACAGTGCAATAAAAACATTTTAAATACATGCTTTTATTTGACTCTATTTTGTGTACGGTGGGGCTTTCACTTGACTTCATCACTCTCCAAATGCACAGTCCATCTCTTTAGGTCTCATGTTGCTTGGCACTTGTAATTTTAAAGGTGACCGGTCACATAGAAACAATGGGGCCTCTGACTGGGGC
>KN492930.1:0-29105 GCA_000787155.1 Scartelaos histophorus
TAAATTAAATTAAATTATAAATAAATAAATATTGATGCCTATGAAAATTTAAAAAAAGTGCAGATATGAATCTAGTTATCAAGGTACGATGGGATTCACTGGTCGTTTGTACAATGCTGCTCAAGCAAAATGTCAGGAGCAGTAGAGAAACTGCCATGGAGTGTCCAGGGACCCCACTCCAGGCTTGGTCAGGCTGGACTTTGCTGAAGGATTGGTGGTTTTGTCATGCTCCCAGATGGGGGCAAAATGGTGGAAATGGCACAATCCAAAAAGACATTGGGAGAAAATAAAAACTCTACAGAAAGTGCCTGAAGTTTGAATATAGGAGCTTTTTTCTGCGAATCTCTATTGCATTCACTTTATTATATGAATCTATAAATATGTTAATCAAAGCACTACTGCAGAAGCTTGATCTATTTTATCCTCTGTTTGTCCATTGAACTTTACTGATACTGCAGTATTTACTCTTCTCCTCTACGTACTGTAAGCTCTGTACTGCTGCACTGTGATTACACACATCATCTAAATACAGAACCTCTCCCATTCACTAAGTCCACTGGGACCCAAGCCACGGTGCAGCCAATTGCGCAAGGGTAGAAAAATGAAAAGCCCGAAAAATAGAAAAATGAAGTTTCTCCTACTCCAAAGAATAGAGGGTCTGTCTGATAATAGTAGATAGTGTGATGAAGGATTTTTTTTTACATATATCGTTTATCCCTAATCTCACGTGCTGATTTAAAATTGCTTTTCAATCCCAAATAGTTTTGTAAAGACGGTTGGTGTAAGCATCCATTCACTGTTGTCCTTAGACGTTGCCACACTGCCATGAGAGGCTGTACTACTAGGTGATAATGGTCTGAACCCTGTCCAGAGCCCAGTCGGTGCAAAGGCGTGAAGAATAACTGTGGCCGTCCATTGGCCCACTCCCATTCTCTTTCTCATTAGTCCAAAAGGCCTCAAACCAATGCCAGCAGCAAGCCAGTCCCCTCTGATCCCCTGTTTACTCTGCAAAAATGAATACTTTGAGGTAGCCTTTGTCCTTTTTTTGATAACTTCATGCGTAAGTGATCAAAAAAATAATGCATGTGAACAATGTGCCAAAGGGTTTATGAGGGATAGATTTAAATACTCCTTTTAAACGCTTTAAGGGTCTATTCTGATTACAATTTAAATGGACCATAAGACTTTCATTCATGTTTTCTTTTTGTCTTTTCAGAAACGTCATAATGCTGACAGTGTAGTCAACAAAAAGGAATGTCAAGGTGGGTATTACAATAATCATTTAGACTAGGAAAATGCGTATTCATTGTATTTTCATCTTATATTAACATTGTATAATAACAAACCATTTCTTTCCTCTGGGGTCGTTGTCTTCCCACCCTTGGTCTGACTCACTCCCACATTCCCTTCATTACTCATCACAGTGTTGAGAAATGGTGCCTGGGAGATTGTGCATTGGGAGAAGGTATGTATCCACCGAAAGCACATTTTGACATCATACTGTAACCCGGGCTACCAAAAATATGAAAAAAAAATGCATACACCTACTCGCTTTACCGTCCGTGGAGTTGTTTTCAGACAAAGAAACCTTGTGTATGCAACACATGGAGACTCCAAAACAATTAGCATCCATGGAGCTCCTAATTAAGGCAGCGTTTCCATGTGGCTGGCCATTACAAGGTCAGGATGCAGGACAAAGAGCAAATTCTTCCATCGTTCATAATGGGAGTATTTTTCTCAGCGGTAAATACCTAATAATATTGTGGTATTCATTTGTAAAGTTGCACGGTTGAGCTGTAGCTGGGTGTGTTTTAGCTGTGATACCTACATTTGTATGCATTTTATTTACAAAATTGTGATATAAATGTAATTAAAATATTGATGTAGTATTCATAAACCACAGTTGAAGTGTCTGAGCTCTATCAAATACATTTCTCTTTTCTGTGTCCAATCCAACTTTATTTGTATAGCACATTTTATAAACCAAACTGTTTCCAAAGTGCTTCACACAGCAACGCAAAACATCCAACTCCAAAAAGTCAGCAGAATCACGTTAAAACAAAATCAATAGAAGAATGATAATAAAATCAATGAATAAAAACAATAAAATACAGAAAACAAATAAAATTAATGAATAAAAACAATAAAATACAGAAAACAAATAAAATTAATGAATAAAAACAATAAAATACAGAAAAGGGCAGTACTAAAAGAATAAAATACTGTGTTACATTGATACATACATTGATAACATTGGTAACATTAGTACAGCCCCATAAAATACTACAGTTTTTACTTGTGTTTTATAAATGTGCATATATTGTCTCACTCACAAGTTGACAGATTTGTTTAAAAAAAAAAGTGTTATTAATTTCTATACATCTATACAGTTATTTTTACTGCACAAATAAGCTTAGCCTATTCCCAGCTGTACTCCCCACTCAATGTGTCCCACCTTGTAGTTTTTAACCAGTTTATGTTCGCAGGTTGAAGTGGGCGATATTATTAAAGTAAATGGCAGTGATTTTGTTCCTGCGGATGCTGCCATTTTGTCTACCAGGTATAGGAGTCCATTGTGCTGCCTGACAGGAACTCCTCCCCCTCTTGCTCTCGTAGCCTCACTAGAGAAGTGGTGGTTAGATTCCCATTCTGACTTAACCAATCTCCTTCATATTTAAACTGTTAAATATTTGATGTGAAACCAACTATCACTTCTGTACGTGGGCTATAGCGCAACGTTCTGACCAGAGTATCATGTCTGCATATATGTACTTCTTCACCTTATCATAAACCATGTAACTGCTAAATTGTTTATCAAAACTTCTATGCAACATGTGGATGGTTTGTGAAAAGGAAAAAAAGTGCTGTACCCTGAGCTCTTCAGGAGTGATCATTATCATCTCCCAAAGACTGAAACACTTTGTCTTTCTCCTTTTGTGTTTGCTGTTTGTCTGTCTGTGCCCCTCCTTTATTTCTCATCCTCCTCCTTCCTGCCCCTTACGTGAACAACTGCCACACGTCCTCTCTCTCGCCCCCTGCTGGTGTGCGCTTGGTAATATCAGGTGGCCGTTGGTGAAGTAGTCAGAGCTGCAAACGGGGATCACCTCCCGGCCGACCTCGTCATTCTGTCGTCCAGGTCAGAAAATCCACCAACGAAACAGCTGTGGGAGAGACTAGGGGCTGTGGACCTAGTGGGACCCACACATACAGTATTATTTTACCTCATGAAAAGTCATTGGTGAATTTAGCCAAGTTACAGAGTCAGTTATTAATTTGACATTTTTATGCATTAGTTTATTGTAATTATTATATATTTTTATTTATTGTCATGTATTTATTTGTGCAGCTGATATGTTGTGAACTATAGTTTTTGCATGTTTTCCATTTTCCATAATTTTGCCTTTGCATGGCTTGATATTCGTGCCACTTTTGCATGTAATCACAATGCAAGATGAGGGCAAAGCATCTTGGAATTACTGACAGCCTTCCTCTGATATGATCCCAATATAATATAGGTCAAGCTACTAATAAATAACCCCATTTTATTTGTCAAATTTACACCTGCCATTGAAACAGTGTGGAGTTGCTTTTTAAAACCCAGGTCTTGGTGGACGGCTCTAAACAACATAACAACATAGCGTAAATGTCTTATTGATCGTGGTTGGGCTTATTGTCGAGATCTTTATTTGATTTTTTAGTTTTTTTTCCCCTCTTAGCCTGTTTGTGTTTGGCCCAGCTTTCTAAATGCATAAATCACGGTTTAAAAGGGAAGCTGACCAACGACCCAGCTCACCTTATCATTGGCATGCTCCGCTCTTTCTGTCATGGTGCCCAGAATTTGTCAGCGCCCCATTTGTCTGCTCGCTTTGTTGTACCCGGCCTGCCCTCTCAGCCCACTGTGATGTGTCCTCACTCATGGTTCTCTCCTGTGTTCAAATCAGAACTTCGCACAAACAAAGACGGTATATCTCCCCATAATAGGTACATTTTTACTACTTTTTCAGTTTAAAGGTGCACGATTTAACTTTTCTTCCATATTACTGTGTTCAACCTATCAAAGTAAAGGATTTTTATTTGAAAAATGTGTCAAAGTAGGCTTGCCTCTCAACAGATTTGACTGGCCACCTGCTTATCTCCATGTAAACTGAAGCAGATCCTATACTCTCCCTCAGGAAAGTTACACAATGCACCTTTACCATGTAAAGTGGTAACACTCCTGAAGCAGATCCTAAAGTTACACAATGCACTTTTAATATTGCCACTCTAACCACTGCAAGAAAATATATCATCTTTGTTTGCCGTATGTTCTGACTTGGCTAAATAGAAATAGAAAATGGTTCTGCATTAGATATTAGATTGGTTAATCTGAATTTTGATTGACAATAGATAAACTCTAGTTGCACAATTTCTATGTCAGCTGCAAGCACGAGCCTCTCTTTATCCCAACAGTGAACCACAGGGTATGTGCTACATTGAAACCTCAAACTTGGATGGAGAGACCAACCTTAAAATCCGACAGGTATATTCCAGCCAATATTCTTTTAAAAAAAAATAGATTACAGGAACAAAGAAAAAAATAAAGTCTCTTTTTCATCATCGTTGTGATTCCAGGGCCTCCAGGTGACGTCAGACATAAAGGAGATCGACAGCCTCATGCGTCTGTCTGGGCGCATGGAGTGTGAGAGTCCAAACCGCCATTTGTACGAGTTTGTCGGCAACATCAGACTGGATGGTCAGAGGTACAACTACCTAAATATATCTACATATCTAAATATATCTGTTTTTGCCTTGTGGAACTTCAAGGCCCTGTACCTGATTTTTCCAATATATTTAAGCAAAAAGCCCAAATACAGATATATTGTATAATCAGCTCTTGAGATCAAAATACATCTGCTGTGTACTGTCTATATCTAATTATAAAGCATTTTATTCTCTGAGAATCAGGAAGTGCACATTAGCATGCTAAATGTTGTTAGTGTGTGAGTTGTAAAAATTAGGTACAACATTTACATCTGAATACTGTGAATTTCTGATTTAGTTTCAACAAGGACATTTATTCAAAAAGCAAACTAATGTGGCAAAGGCAAAAATTAGAGAGAAAATGTAAAAGATTGAAACTTGTTTAAAAATCCTTGTTTTTCTGCTCCCAATACAACAGTAAAAAAACAGTAAAAAAAAAAAAGATTGAACAACTGAACAAAATTCATAAACTAGAAACTGGTGCAACACTGAATATTAATAGCATATACAAATATTTATAGGGCATTCATTAAAAATAAAGTGAATAAAAATAGACTTTCACAGATCTATACAAAATATACAGTGTGGACAGAACAACAGTGCAGAAATATCGGTGCATGAATCATAGTTGAAGTAAATTGGATTTATGGATTGGTTGGGGATTAGATTTAATTACCTTAGTTTTGTGATGTATATTTCATGGAGTGTATGTCATAAATAAGTGAGCAGGAGGCTGTGTGTTTGCCTGTGTGCTTCTGCTTGGCTGACTGAACTGTCTAAATGCAGCACTGTGCCTCTGGGGCCGGACCAGATTTTACTGAGAGGAGCCCAGCTGAGGAACACACAGTGGGTCCATGGAGTGGTCGTGTACACGGGGCACGACACTAAACTTATGCAGGTACAGCCAAACAAAATGATCAACAAAATACCTCAAATATTCTTCAACTGCAATTAACTGTTCAGGAATGTTTGTAATTGTAACAAAAATATACAAAGTCTGTTTCCTTATGTGCTGCCAGAACTCCACTCGCCCTCCTCTGAAGCTCTCCAACGTGGAGCGGATTACCAACTTTCAAATCCTGGTGTTGTTCGGCTGCCTGCTGGCTATATCTCTAGTCTGCTCCATTGGCCAGACCATCTGGAAGTACCAGTATGGCAATGATGCCTGGTACATGGATCTCAACTGTAAGAATCCCAAAGCACATGCTGCATCTATTTCCACATATTTTGTTTCACTTGTTCCATATCAGCTTATTTTCTGTCCGATCTTAAGTTACTTAAATGCTGGTATGCGTTCTGTTAATTTCTGTTGCCTCAGTTGAACTACGTTTCACATTACAAGTGAAATATGTGGCAATGTGGGAATGCTTACATTCCCTCTAACTGAGAAATGCTTAGATGTGTTTTGATGTGTGTCTGTTAAAGAAATGGTTGAATATCATTGCGCTGCTGTACTTTTGGTTTCCTTTCTAATGTTCTGTTTGATTTTGTTTTCTTTGTTGTCGTTTTTTAACAGCTCCAGGTAACAACCATTTAAAAGCCTTGGCCATCCGTGAATGACCCTCCCTTACTAACCCCTTACTGAAGCTCTGCCTTTGCTAAGCAAATGAAGCCCCTATCCTCGCCCCTTAATGGTTGCCCAACATTGTATGGGCCGTGCCATGGACAAGTACAAACCAGGGATTCAACAATAGGTTTTCCCCTCCAGCTCTCTTACTCCTTTGTCTAGTTCTTTTAAGTGCCTGATGCAAACAGTGTCTCACTTTTCTTTCATTTTTGTGTATCGGTAAACACTTTGCACCTACCAAGCTTCAGAACCTCAACAAAATCTTACCTAATGTTTTGCAACCATTGCATTAAATGTCAACAGTGTTGTTTTTAGTGAATGCCGTAGCTGGAATCTTGTTTAAAACCTGACTGCAACTCATAGAGCAGAATAAGGAACATTTTGTATGTACATTTTGAACTATTACATGGGTCAAACGCAGGTTTACACTCACAACACAGTAGAGTACAGCAGAGAACAGTACAGTAGAATGCAGTACAGTGGTCATTGCCTATATACAAAGTGCTGATAAATCAAGTTCACTTTAATATTGCTTCATAACACTCAAAAAAATACAGTTAGATTGAGGCAGCTCTGAACCTGGTTTGCAAAGTGCTTATTGTGACACGCTGGCCATTTCTCTGTAACCTGATAGGTCTGTGTAGGAGAGGTTGTGCCCTGGTCAAGTACAGCTTGCCTTGTGACTTACACTTTCCCGGGTTTAGGATTTTACATTGGCAAGTATTGGCAATGGAAATGTTTGGTTCATTAACATTAAAGTGTTCAATTTTATTTAATGAATCAATGGAAATGTAAGTCATAAAGCAGGTCTCCATCTTGATGATTGTATTTCCATGAGGGGAGGTTGAGGCTCTGTCCAGTGCACATTATCCAATCTGTGACAAAAGCGAGAGGTGGAGAGGTGCCATTTGCTTTTAATTGGACCACTTTCATTTTATAAGCAGCTTTCCGTCAGCCTTTTCTACTTCTACGCGGATTTGGCACATGCATTGTTTGCTGTCACATATCAGACGGCTCATATGACGCACACTATGATTATGCACACGTCGTGAATAATTAATGTGACTTTGACCCATTGCTGACAGTGGTCTTAGCAGGCACTGTGTTTTTACATTGTGACAACTTCACTTTATGGTCACCGGGGGCACGAGTGAATAATGTTGATGCCCTCTGCACCAGTAGCTAAGTAGGGCTGTGAATTCATCTCAGACTCGCTGACATCACAGTTTGTAAAATGCTGATCTTGATTCTGATGGAATAGTTTTTGTACGCATAAATTATTTACTCGGCTTTACTTGATGCCAATTTGTGCATCTCAGAAGATTAAAGGGAACTCTGTAGCTTGTGCTCTTACTGTTTTAGTTTATGAAATTTAAAACAAATCTTGAGGAATTTATTTAATATTTAGTCAAAATGATGTACTAATATTTTGCATTGATGGTTTGGTTAAAGATCACTGTTCAATTTTGCATGCAAAACACACTCTAACAAATCAGTATCTCTAATGCGAGTGAATTATATGAAACTACAAATTGTTCCCGGCCTAAACCACCCACCCTTTTTCACTATTTGTTGGTTGTGAATGTGTTATGGACTGAATCTCCCCCCTTTTGTCTTGAGAGCATCGGATATGTCTGTCTTCCTCCCCACTTCAGACTAGTAATCCCACCATTATGTGTTGTAGCAGTAGCTTCATTCGCCACTTTTGTTGTGCCATTCCTTCTTTTGTTTTGATTTTCGCAAATTGATCTATTACGGGGGGAAGCACTCTCGACCCCTTCTCAACCTGCAATGCTAAGATCAAGGCTTGAGAAGGTAACAGTTTTACCTGCAAGCTGTGGAAAGGTAACTCACCTCCCTCCTGTTTCTATGTGGGGTGTCACTGGGGTATGTGGTGATCATCTCCACTTGATTTTGGGGGCTTTTTAGGGGACTTTTTTTTGCATTAGTGCTTTGTGAAAATCATTGCCTGGATCATGCTGGATGCCAAGGCTGCTGCTGTGATACTAATGACTTTGAAATTCCCAAGTCCCTTTTGGCTACTTTGAATTCAGGGAACATTAAATTGGACTGCTAATTGGTTGAGCTCTAAGAGGATGAGGTTGGGTGGAAGAAATGGTTAATTCTAGCTAATGCATGACGTTAGCCTCAAACATTACCCAGAGTGGGCTAATGGCAAACATTAGCTGGAAGTAGCTTTGGGCATTTTCATTAAGCTAACCTGTGTTTGTGTAACAGCACTGATGAGTTGTTTTCTGTTACTACTCCTTTTGTTCAAAACTCACTCCCTCGTAGACGGCGGGGCGGCTAACTTTGGCCTCAACTTTCTCACCTTCATCATCTTGTTCAACAACCTGATCCCCATCAGCCTTCTGGTCACGCTGGAGGTCATCAAGTTCATCCAGGCCTTCTTCATCAATTGGGTGAGTTTAAAGTGTGAGATAATTACTTTTAAATACTCTTTTCCATTATTTATTCCATTATTTTGCAAAATTTATAATATTGCAAAGTCGGAGATGCTCAAAATTTAAAGGTGGAAGGTGAACTTTTCTGGTGTGGGTCCACTACCAGCTTATCTCCATGAAAATTTATTTTTTTTGCCTGAAATGTTCCACAGTATAACATTAAACTTGTCCATCTTGCGTTTATTCTGTTACGGGTCTTTTTCTCGCTTAAATTCTTGAAGAAAATAAAACAAAGCATTCTCATTGTAAGCAGGAATCACCTCTCCACATATCTGATTAGTCACTTGGCCTGATGGTTGTTTCCATGGAGATAAATAAGTGAAATGCCATACTGTGGAACATTGTAGGCATTCTCCATAGAGGCAAGCAGGTGATGGACCCTCAACCAGGAAGTTTGCACATTAAATCTTTAAATATGGAGTTACCGAGTCGATGCAATGCTTGAACCTCAACTGAGACTTTTACTGGGAGGTTTTAGCATATTTAGCATGAATATTGTTACGGAAATCTAACATTTTTTTTGGCATTTTTTATCTATATTGTCAACCCTTAGCAACAAATGTTCAGCTGGAGCTATTATTGACTAGATTGACAAGACAAAAGTTCACACGTTGCTTAGCTCAGTCACATCACAAGGGAGACTGGCCAATATCAACAGTGGATGAAATAGACAAAATATATGTAAATTGGCAGATCAGCACAATGTTACTGGGTCTCATTTCAATGTGATTTTTGTACTTTCACTCCAACGTTTTTCACCCACTGAATGTGCACTATGCCACTGTGTTCATAACATTTCAATAACCATAACCAATAACTATATTTATGTGATTCCAGGACACTGACATGCTCTATGAACCTACAAACACGCCTGCTATGGCTCGAACTTCAAATTTAAATGAAGAATTAGGCCAGGTAAACATGCACAAAATCTTTTATATTCTCCTTTTAAGACTTAATTTCAAGGTTTCTCATTTATTTTCACGCCTCTTTCTTTATAGGTGAAATATATCTTCTCTGACAAGACGGGTACTTTGACTTGCAATGTTATGCAGTTCAAGAAATGCACCATTGCTGGAGTGGCATATGGGTATGTGTTTTTATAACCCCTGATGTGGCTATTAAATGTTTGATATGAAATCCAAATGGTGAATGCATCTCGTATCCCCTCCCTCTGCGCTGTGATTGGTCTGCCAAGAATCTTCTATTATACTGGACAAACGTTGTGGTTAGTCAGGTTACTATGAACTTCTGAGCAGATTCTTAATTATTTAAAAATATAATAATTTTTCCACAATGCTTCAGTGGGTCCACAGAAGTCTTCCTGCAGAGGAGTACAGCCATGACACGATGTGATGAATCCCATTAGGATTCAATTAAGAGTGTGATTGATGAAGTGTGAGGGGAAGGACAAAGAGAGTTTTATCTAGATATTTCTCTGTGTAATGTAGTACTATCCACAGAGCACGGTCTGGTCTTGTTCTGCGTGTAAAGCCATAATGTATATGCTGATAATCATATTCTGCAAAGGATTTTTAAAATATTGTAAACGGTAAAGCATTTTTATGCTTTAAATGTAGCTGGACTCTATTTGGGGCTGTTTTTTAAAATCCTTTCAAAGGCTCTTGTGCAGGTGTTAAATATGGATGAGTATTTCAAAGCAGGAGTGAAGGATGTGTCCTAATGAGGCAAAGCTGTTTTGCATTGTGTTAGAGGTATTTAATATACATTTGTGCCTCAAAAATGGTCTGAGAAAATAATGAAAATAATAAATAACATATTATTAATGGATATTTTTTAATACATTGCAGTGCAAATATGTTTTAGAGTGGAGTGGCCGTCTAACACTGATGAATAACAAATGTGTAATGTGTGGTTGTAATCTGCTCCACAGACAGGCTGTTGATTGTTGTTTTTCTCTCCACTGTTATTAATCCTGCCTTCCCCAGTGGTTTAGATAGTAATTAATAATAATAATCATAAGTAGAGATGGCCCTCCTGGGCATTGTTGGATTGGTCTGAGTGACATTCAGACTATACATAATGACATAATCATTATTATAAATACCTACTTTGCTGATTGATCAGGTTTTTTTGAGTGCCAATAACTTGGTCAAAGAGAACAAGCCCAGAGTATGAGGCAAATGAGCCCAAATTCTTGAAGGTCAGTAATGTTCAGTGGAGCACATTCCCCAGCCTCAGAGCTCACAAAAGCCTGCACTGCAGTCAGTCTCCCAGAGACATGTGAAAGTAATGATGCCTCATTCTTGAGCTGAGCATGTGTGTACCATTGCTGCCTATATATCCACCACAAACCTGTTTGTCCCTCTCCGTGTTTGGATTGCACACTGGAGCTGTCCAAGTACACAAACCTTCTGGTGTTAGCAGTAGCTCTCATGGTTTTACTCTCCCACCTTCACTCCTACAGTCATGTGCCAGAGCCTGACGATGGTAGTTTTGCAGAGGAGGACTGGTAAGATGGTTGCAAAACAGTGACCCAATTTCTCTGCTTCTGTGATGTGTTCAGTGATGCTTTGCATTGTGGGAACTTACTATGAACCAAATGTAAATGTGCATTTGTGTGTGTTTGTGTGGGCTGTGGGTCTGTTTGTGATGGAATGAAATATGATGCTGTTACTAGGTGTGAATTCCCAGGTACAATATCACACAGATGTATGAAGTTAATGCAAGTTGTTTGTTTATTGTACTAAAACATTTGATTTACTATTATTTAGTAAATTCTATTTTAAAAATAAGACTGTACATAGATTTTATCTGCTGGGCTCACACCCCACTTCTCCTTTCTTCTGTCTTGCTCTCACACACAGTCCTGCTTCTGAGTGTTAGGGTCTGCAGTGAGAGCATGTTGTGTGGGTGTGTCTTATCCATTTTGCACGGGGGATTTGGACCTGTTAATGCCTATGATGTCCACATTTGAAATCTTTTTGGTTTAAGATGTTCCTCCAGTAGAAAGCATGTGTTGCCTTGCTCTTTATATTTTCAGCTTTTATTGTGGTTGGCTCAAAACGTAAAGATGGGTGAGATCCAATAATAAACATTGTTTTTTGACACTTCCCAGACTAGGGAAAGGGACTTAAAGGGATTCATGTAAAACACACTTTTATGAGCTTTTAACCATGTTATATCATAATTAACTTTTGATTCATTCATGCATGTTTGAGTAATCCTGTATTGTCCTGCATTTGGAATTTGAGTGAAAATAGTTTTTATCCTCTCTCCTCACGCTTGCCTCTGTATTTACTTTACTAACAGTATAACATTCATAGGTTCAAAGGTAGGACCAAGAGTCTGAATTTTAAAGTGATCTTTAAAGGAATGATGCAGTTTTAAAGCTGATTTCTAACAAACACAATTGCACGGTGTGTCAGAGGTCCTTTGTCTTGGCTGTGAACAGCCTGTACCCTTGTTTCTATAGTGACAGGACCTCCATGTGCTGGCAGACAATCAATAACCTAGTGTCCTCTTCACACAGCCCTGTAGCTTAAAATTTCATTAAGTTGATCAGCATGTTGAGTTACAGCGCTCAAGAGCTCATGTCTTCCTTAGCCCAGTAATAATACTTAATTGAGTTAAATAACAATGTGCTATATATACACACGTGTTTGTTCATTTGTTGTCCTTGATAACCGATATGTATGTTACACATTACCCTCCTGTACTTGCATCTTCAAATGTTTACAATGATGTCTTGTGCCTGGCTTTTAATGAGCAATGCTGCCCTTTTTCTAAACCTGTTTAGCTCTGCTTGTTGAGACAATGGTGCTTTCTTGTGTAAATTGTCCTTTTTTTTTGTAATTCATGTTGCAAAAAATATAGTGTTGTATTTCATCACAATTCCATTGGCAAGCTGTAGGTGTTAATAGCCTATTATCAGAGGTGGGTTGAGGAGCCAAAAGTAGAAATGAAGCAGTGGTGCAAGGAGGGATCACTTATAGACTCACAGTGGGAAGAGTAAAACTTTTACTCATCTAAGCCTATTCTGAAACATAATTTTATTCTTTCTATTTTTCATATCATATCATCAATTAATAATTTATTCAGTGTATTCCAGCTTGACCCAGCTCCTAGTGTATCTTATCTGTTTATATGTAAAGGTCCTAAATTATGCAAAATTGACTATTTAAGCTTTAAGTCATAATGTTATAATGATGTTACCTCATCAAAAGCAAATATCGAGCTGTGATTTGTTTCATTCACACATGTTTGACTCTTTATTATTAGATCTGTCACATCCCCAAATCTCAAAATGATCTGTTGTGATGTGAAGAAGTGGTAGTTTTCAAGTTAACATCCTTTTAACACCATCCAAATGATTCTCGTGAAGGTGTTTGGAGTTTAAAAACACAGTGGAGCACTTCCTGTACTGCCACATGACATGACAAAAGTGTTTTCTGAGTATGCAGCGTTAAATGAGTGAAACAAAACAACTCCACGTATGTTTGTGATGAGGAAACGGCATTATAACACATCAGAAAACGGTGAGATATGGGCTCTTTAAACATCACGCATAGTTTTGTGTTGACTTTTCCATCTCCTCTTTCCAGGCACAGCTCTCACTCTTCAGAAGAGGCAGGATTTAATGACCCGAGCTTACTGGAAAACCTCCAAAGTCATCACGTAAGTCATGTCAGGTCTCCCCATGGCGGACACTGTTATCTGAGGCTACATTCAAACCAGTGAATCTCCTTGTAATGCTAGAAGTTTAATGTTTTTGGCACATGTTGTATTTGCAGTGCACTTGTAAAGAACACTTGAAAAAGACACTATTTTGTAATGCATCCTGATACATGGAGTTTACATTCACTTTAAAGGTGTATTTTTGGGTGGAGTCTGACGCCCCTTTTCTATGTGAAGATATAGTTAATTTTCCACAGTATGGCGTTAAAGTTAAACATATCTATATTCATCAATAATACCATCAAGTTAAATAATAATAAAGGCAATATATACAAGTTTTGCAGCAGGCACAAGAAAAGCTGCATAATGTAAAAATCCAACAAAATATTAAGGATGGAAACTAGAATACGAGTACTTCAGTGTTTTCTTTAGATTTTTGAAAAGTATCTACTCTGAATACCACTAAATGAAAGTATAACTCAAAATTATCATTCTGAATACTTGTTTTTTTATTTCCAAGCTTCGTGTATATCTTTATTACAAATCAGATGCTTCAATTTTGTCTTAAGACATTATTTTTCAATGTGCAAATCAACGTCAAAAAACTGTTAAAACTAAAAATAAGTAAATGCCACCTGCCATAATGAATGAAATGGTAAAGCCGGATTGATTGGCTGTGTCACCGTGCGTCAGCCAGTGCTCTGCTAGAGAATGAATGTCACATCTAATTATAAACAGTAGGGCACCAGGGGAAGTAAGGAGCCCACTGGGAGGTTAGGCCTGTTATGACGCTCCAAAATGTCCACATGTTGCATAAAGCCTGGAGCGTTTTATTTTTGTGTCCTGATAGTTTTTGTTTGCTGATATTTTGTGTATTGATAGTGTTGTGCCTAACAGTGATTATGATCATTGTATTCTTAGTATTTATTAATGTATTTATCAATGCTTTCTCTATTGGATACCAAGTCCGTGATGATGGGCATATTCTCAATTTAGGCTGATACTGAGTTTTGGCCGTTACACACTACAGGAGAATTTGCTCAATTTTAGTTGAGATTTTTTTCTCTCCAAATTCGAGGAGGTGTGACCCGACTTTTTGTCTTTTTACTTATTTATGTATTTATCAGTGCTATCACTATTGGATACCAAGTCCATGATGATGAGCATTTTCTTAGCTCCAGCTTAGGCCGATATTGAGTTTTGGCCAAAAAACCTGACTTACGGCTCCACACTACAGGGGAATTTGCACGATTTTAGCTGCGAAGTTGTGTGCAATTTTGAAGAGACTGCGCTTCTCGTGTCTGGTGTCTCTGTCAGATCATTACCTCCGAACATCAGCAACGCTACAATAACAGCCAATAAAACAGAGCATCAGGGGCGGACACAGAGGTACAACATAGAAACTCAGGAAATAGCGAAAATAAAGACTTTATTACTCACCTCTTGTAAAGCGATCAATTTAAAGTGCAGCATCTCATCCACATTATCCATAGAAATTGTCCTCTGCAAATGATGACGTCCAATCCACAAAACCACACTATTAATCCAGTCTGAGGTGTTTTTTGAAAGTAAAAAGGTGAAAGTACAGTAGATCCTTACATGTGTCTACTTCCTGTGCACTTTATTGCCAATCCTTATGCTTTAAAAATCGCAGTACATTTTGCAAATAATAATAACACAGTTTTGACTTGTAATTAAACTAGAATTGCAGAGCTCTATTTAGTCTCAAAGCGAGTGGTTTTACTCTGAACAGGACACAGCAGACGCGATCGCCCTCACAACTTTATAGCCCATGGTCGCAGACATATCCGACTGCAGTCTTTGTGATCAGAGATTTTAAGCCTCATAAGGTTCTCCTTGTGTCTATGGTGTGCGCTTTTGTCGCACGTTCATAAATCGTTTAAGATTGAAAAATCCTGTAGTGTGTAGCAGCCTTAAAGCAGATACATGGAGCTTTATTAGAACACTTAAAGTACAACGACTGCAGCTCTGTTCTAGGTTGGCAGTGAGAAAGAGCTGTGGATGTTTTGTAGGGCAAGAGATTCTTGAATCTGAAAACCAGCATGGGTGTCAAAATCAGCTATTCAAAAACACTGTTACTGGCAATAGATAAGACAAAATATATCGGCCAATCTCTCATATCAAGCCCATATGTTTCTTTTCTTCCTTAAATCTTCTGCTACATTCTCAAGCACAATACCAATGCCCTGCTTCCGACCAATTAGTTCTTGTTTCATTTACCACATTTAGTTCACAAGTCTATTTCTGGATGTGTTTTTTATACTCCAAGTTCTTAACACCATATGTTCTCAGTTCATACTTACTTACCCTTGTAGCTTTGGGCTTGTGCTTGCTATAGCATTAGAAGCGTTTATCATTAGCAGTTGTTTAGCTGCGAGCTGGCTGCAGGAGCAGTGTTGATGCAGTGGTGAGGGGGTGGCAGACTTCTGAACAGCAAAATTAAGCGCACCCACTATTACAAGGATCCCCTGTGGTTGCCTCATGTTGTTTCTTGGGTTGTGTTTTCCACCCACAGAGATCCAGCCCTGTTAGAATATTGTGTTTGGCTGCTCCCCCCTCCTCCTCTCTCTCTGCTTGACCCTTCCTGTATCTCTATCTGGACATGTCAGCAGCGATGATTGTCTGTCAGTGTTGCCGTGACACACATTACCCAGGAGTCCATGGGAGCGAGAGCTGGCAGCGCGGTATTAGCTGTCACATCTAATTGTGCTATCAGGAGCTCTCAACATGTCCTGCCCTCTGTACCCTGTTTATCTTTGCCCTCAATGTGTATTTTATTAAAGTATAGCCCCAAACATAACACTCATAATAGCTTGCCCAGTGGTGAAATGTGAGTTTGTCATATTTATTCTTAACATTGATAATGATTTTTTCGTCCATATTCTTCATATTATCATATTTGGTAAACACATGGTTTGTACCCAATGATATGCTGAAGCAAATAAGCTTATTGCCTGAGATCCCCCAAAAATCCAGTACATTTCAACACCAAGTTGTAAGTCAGATCTCTGGATTTGTGTGATCCCAGTCAGAAAACATGTTTTTCAGTGAATTTTTGGAGCAATAAAGACAAGTAGTGACATTTGGATGGGAGACCACTGGGGATTCCAGGTGCCACAGTGGGGCACTAGTTGCGTAAACTCCCATTGTGTCCTTAGGCAAGACACTTTACCTACATTGCCTAGTATGAAAGTGGTGTGAGCGTGAGTGATGATGGTGGTCGGAGGGGCCGATGGCGCAGAATGGCAGCCTCACTTCAGTCAGTCTGCCCCAAGGCAACTGTGGTTACAATAGCAGTTTACCGGGGGAAGAGTGAATGAATAATGCTCCAAAAACGCTCTATAAAACCGATGCATTATTATTATTCCCTCCTCCAGAAAAGTTACATAGTGGACCTTCAACTGTGTGAAAGGACCAACAACTGACATAAAGCATAAGCCATATAATCTCTTATAAATATCCTCACTCAATGACACCTCTGTTCACTGTAACACTGTACACACACACACACACACACGCACACATGCACACACATGCACTGTACTGTAGAGCATATGCTGACATGTCCTTCAGAGGATACCTGTCAACCCATAGCGGATTAGCATGCAGCTAGGAGGCAGATAGGGCTCCCACTGCCACCTGGACAGTAATAGAGTATGTGTACTTTCATTTACAAGGGCCCTTTGATATGCCCTCCCTCCAACTTCATTTATTCTCCCCTTTATTGCTCCAGCATGGTTGCCATGACACGCAGCACCATTTTAATAGCACTGCAACTGTGCGGCCAGACTTTCTTGTTTAATGCAATTATGCAAATAAATTCTTTATTAAAGAAAACGCATATATTCAATTGTAGAGTATTCATCATATGATAAGAGAACATTCTGTTGCCTAAATAACTGCAGTCTTTGCAGTTTGAGAGGTGCGCCTACTCTAATTGTGTTTTTGATTTGATGGTGCAGAACCCTCTGTGTTGTTAACATCATATCATGCTGAGATATCCCAGGCACTTTCTTACCATCAGCCTTCTAGGTGGTTTTGTTACCTTATGTTGTGACATGTTTTTATGGCAGAGCTCTAAAAGTCCCTGTGCCCTCTCTCCTCCTCCAGCCCACAGCTGCTGTCATCCTGGACTTCATGACTATGATGGCCATCTGTCACACTGCAGTCCCAGAGCGCTCCGATGATACAATCACCTACCAGGCTGCATCTCCAGGTAACACCACTTTGGAAACTCGGAGAGAAAAGTTAAATAACAAATTTTTTATTTGTTAGATAATCTTGTTCACGTAATACTCCCAAAGATTAATGAAGGTGTCTTAAAAAAAGGTTTAAAAAATCAATACTCAGATATTAATTTATAATAAAACTATCCTAATTTTAACAAATATGATCTAACTGATGCTAATACTGCATACAAATGATAATAATAAAACTATTTCAACGATTATTCCTATTCCTTAGATTATATGCTGTGAATTCATAAGTACAACTGTAAACATCTGGTTTCTGCTGCACTGTATGACTTTAAAATGGAGCACACTTATTAAACTGTAATATAAAAACAGCCTTTTCTCCCCCGTTGGCAACCTCATGCTGAAACATAATGTACCTGGTCCACTGATTTCACTTGTGCCCTCATTGTCATCCTTCTGCCCACATGAACCAGTTTGTGTGCTAAATACAAAGGCCTACTTTCTGCACCGCACCACCTAACCCCACCTCAGCGTCCGCTTACAACCTTTTCAATCTATTAAAAAGTGTCTCTTTGTAGATGAAGGAGCTCTGGTCCGGGCCGCACGCAACCTGGGATTTGTGTTTTCCGGTAGAACTCCAGACAGTGTTATAGTAGAAATTGTAAGTTATATTTTTTGCATTTCAGAACAACATGGCTTCATAACTTTACAATTTGCCCATAGAATGTAAAATAAACCTGCTTAAGATTAACTTTACTTCAAAATAACATTATGTATATTAAGTATGGTTCAAGAAATTACGGAAGTAAAAGTAAAAACCTATGTAGCTGAAACTACTACTTAAGTAGAAGTGAGTACTAATAGAGCATTAACTGTCTCTTTTTAACAAATGATTTATAATTTGAAGATAATGTCATTGTAAGGACAAAACTAAATCATATCACAAAAATGTATGTTCATTTATTTTATTATTAAACATTGTATTCAGTATGTGGTCTGAAAACTACAGAGAATTACAATTTTAGTCAAAAGTAAGAAGTAGTAAATGTACCTAAATGTAAGTGCCCACCTCCAGGAGTGAAGTATTTTATGCAGCAGCCGCACAGAAAGAGTTTTACAGTATAAACACTTTTATTAAGCTGCTAGTGGCTGCAGAGGATGTCCTGTCTATACTCAAGTCAATCTTCCTGTTATTCTCTTAATTGGCTGACACAAAGGTTGCACTCACTGAAGCGAAAGCACAAAGGCCAAAACCACTTATCTATTTTGAGTCACCGCATCTTCAAAATGTTTGCACTGTTTTGCACCTTTTAATGGGCCTCTCTGAGCCGTGTGCTTCTCTAATTGCTCTATCTCGCACCCAGCACTTTCTGGAATAAGGGATGTTAATTGAATTTTACCTTGTTATTCCCCTGACATTACATTAGGACGACAAACTGATAAACACAACCAGACTAAAATGAGGTTTGATTGTAATAAGGTTGCACGGTTATCTTAGGTTATTAAGATACTGTGTCACTGCCACAGTACATTAATAGAGTTAATGTTTCCTCTTTTTAGGTTGGAAAAGAAGAGAAGTATGAACTGCTTCATGTGTTGGAGTTTACAAGGTCAGTTGGATGTTTGCCCTATTGTAAAACTGTAGCTAAAGTGCATATGACATTGGATAGTACTTGTGGTGAATATTTATTATATTATAATATTTTACAATAGTCCGGTGGCAGGTTGCAATTAATCCATAACAGGAATCCCTCTCTGTCATTGAAATTTTCATCTAAAATAAGGGATAGTTTATGTGCAAGAACATTTTTCTGACTATATAGACATTCATTTAACAAAAGAAACCTTGTGTACAGTACTTTAGTAATACCTTTATGTAGGTCATATCTGATACCCATGTCACACCAGGAAGTAAAATTAGATTTCAACATTTTCAAACTAGCAAAAACTAGGTATGATTCTTTTTGTAGAATGTACTAATATAATAATACTTCTGCGAGGAATGTTTTAATGTGTTGTCCATCCCATCATATGCACTTTTAATTTAGTATTCCTGTATTATCCCATGTAAATTACACCATATATTTCTACTGCAGCATTTCAGAAAGTCTGTGGTAATTAACTGTAGCAGCTTAAACACCTCGGTAACAGGTCGTGACTTGTTCTCATCCGTCTTTGTCTCCCCCTGTGATGTGACAGTGCCAGGAAGAGAATGTCCGTCATCATGCGCACCCCGTCTGGGAAGATTCGGCTCTACTGCAAAGGAGCGGTGAGTGTCTGTCTCTCACCATGGCAACACGTGACATCCCGCAGTGTTTAATGCCCTTTGCCCCGCATCGACTTTTCTCTAGATCCTCTTTTAATATGACAAGAGCCTCATGTTTTAGCGTCTGTGCATTGTAATCGGTCGTTTTAATGAACAGTTCGTCTTGGATTTCAGTGAAAAACATTTTGCGTAAAACCCTACAAATCAATTTTATCTGAAATTTTACCCCTATAGTTTGTAGTGTCTTCTATTTTGACGTCTCATATAAGCCAGTGCTAAGCTGTAACTCAGAGGTGCATCTGAGTGGAATCCTCCTCCTGCCAGACACTATGGAGATGATATAGCTCGACCTGAAATGTTCCACAGAATGGCATTAAACGTGTCAATCTTGCATTGTAAAAACATATTTTATTCATTCTTGCTTGGCCTGGTGGTGTTACAAGCTTGTCTAAATGTTTAAAGTCAGACTGTGCAACATTCTTTAAGTAAGTCTACATTGAATCACCCGTGGACAATTGAAGAACATCTCATTCTTGTCTAAGCTAAAACATCCAGATGGAGATATTCACATGGCAGTTCCCCCTGCAGAAAAGTTCCATAATGCACCTTTAAGAGCACATTATATTTGTCATAATCCACTTTCAATAGTATAAAAGCTAATGGAATATTTCTGTTTTGAATGAGTGTAGAGAATGTCACTTTGGTCTTGGTAAAAGTCATCCAAAGACACTCTCTTCTGTGTCGTCTAATGTCTCCTCCAGCCTTTTGGAGCTTTGTGTAACCAGTACCCGTTTCCCTCTGTCCAGGACACCGTGATTTACGACCGTCTCGCTGACAGTTCCCGGTATAAAGAGATCACATTGAAGCATCTAGAACAGTTTGCCACAGAAGGTGAGTGAGCAAATATACCGTCTACAAATATCTCTTTGGTGAATACGTCTGTGCTGTTGGTTTACGTGAATAATAATTTGTAGGAATGTGACAGAAACTGAGCACATTCATTTATTTACTTGTTTGAGGCTTATGGTAATGAGGGTTGGGGAAAGGCTTGGGAGAACCGCATTGGTCTCTTCTTTGTGTCTATACTGCCCCCTTGTGAGACATCGGCAAAATGATGTCATCCAGAATAGCTGATGAGAGCTAAAAATAGCACACTCGGATTGTCACTGTATGGATTGGATTTGAAATAGCACAGCCTTTTTACTCACAGACTGATGTGTTTTATGTGGCTTCACAGATTAGATGAGGTCAAGTGACTAAAGCTGCACTATGTAACTTTTCTGGAGGACCTGCTTTTCTCCATGGAGATGTTTTTCTTTGCCCAGAATAGTGTCTCACAGTTTGACATTAAACTTATCTATGGAGACAAGCAGGTAATGTCACAGCAAGTTACAAGTCAGGTCTGTGGAGAAGACAACAGGGTTCCTGCAGTCATGGAAATTGCATATTCCATTTTCCAAGCCTGGAAAAGTCATGGAATATTGTAAATTCAGTGAAATTTTAGTATCTCTTTCACAAAACTACAGTGTTCTTTTATGTTATAATTAGGTTATTATGAGTTATTTATGATTCATTATTTCATGTCTCTGATACCGGCAAAACTCCTACCCACCTGGACTAACAAGTGTTCTGTGGGAAACACTGCAAGACACAATAAAGTATTTTGTTTAAAAGAGACTACAATAAATGCACTGACAGTATTTTGAATGTTACAAAACTGTAATACTATAACGTGAGTGGAAAGGGTTAACATTTCATATTTAGCCCTAAAAGTAAAACTAAATTCTACACATGTAGGGTGCTGCAAAGTCAAGGAAAATTCACTTAAGGTCATGAAAAAGTCATTGAAAAGTCAGTGAAAAAGAGTGGGAACCCTGAAAACAATGCTGGTTGAATAAATGCCTCCCCAAAAGGTTACCTAGTGAAGCTTTAATAATTAGAAATAACAACATTATAATTTTGAACTTTTGTCTCACCCAGGGCTGCGAACGCTCTGCTTTGCTGTGGCTGAGATCAGTGAGTCGTCCTATAAGCACTGGCAAGAACTCCATCACCGGGCCTGTACATCACTGCAGAACAGAGCGCTGAAGATGGAGGAGAGCTACGAACTCATCGAAAAGGTTTGTTAAGTTACTTTTTATTTAACATACAATACACAGAGAAATACCAAAGGATGGACAAATAGACTTGGATTGTCATTAGGTCTATATTAATGAATCAGAGTAATTGTGACTTTTAAAATAATTGTGTTTGATAATCATTAGTTTGTGGGTTTATTGCACAATACAGACTCTAGAGGTGTGTAAAATCCCTCAGTCGTCCAGGTAGAATCCATGGCAAAGGAGAAATTCAATATGTCAACAGGACAAACGTTTATTTGTCAGCTGGACAAAAAAATAAACGTTTGTCCAGTTATAAAAGACATATCAAATTTCTCCTCTGCCAATACACTCTTGCACATGCGAAAAGACGATTGCTTTAAAAAACGGTTGCATTGAATTGTAAATATATTAACGTAATATATTATTTTCAATAAAATATAAAAAGTGAGTGCTAAAATCATTGTTGTTTGCACAAATCTATACCCAGATACTACTCAATGCTAAGTAACTAACTAAAAAACACTAGACGAAATTTGACCTTTCTGAATAGCTTTATATTGGTGTTTTGAACTAGCATAAGACCATGAGGTAATGTTAAAGATTTGTGTAGGAAATGAATGAAAATCAGTCACTTTTGTGGGTTTTTCTCTTGTGTTAAAATCACAATTGAAATTTCAGTCTTAACACCTCAACAAAGCGAAAATAGAGGTGCAGAGCGAGCAAGCCTGAAAATGAGAAATGTGCAGACTTTATTTTTACCGTTAGTTGAAAGAGGAAACAAACTGCCGTGTCACACCTGCACATCTGAACACATGAGAAATGTAATGTTTATGTTGTGATGAGGTCTGAAGATTTAGGCAGCAGGTAGATTGGGTTTAGTGTGAGGTAGGTCTGAGTGGAAGCGGGTCGTCAAACACAGGAAGCCACGCTCGTAAATCAAGCACTTGGCGTGTTCTTCGTGGAAGCTCGTGGCTGCCCAAAACAAATGGAGGTAATCAATCATGAAATGCACGTAAATGTTTCTCAAAAGAAAGTTCAGTGTCCGCTGCCCGTTGAGTAAAACTAGTGCCAGTGTTTGAGGTTCAGTTTGGGGGGCATCTACAGTACAGGTGAAAGTGCTCTGCGTTTGGCCACAGGGTGGAGCACTGGAGCTTTAGTTAAAACTCACCAGATTCTCTATGGATGGGAGTATGGGCGTCAAAGTATTATCATTTGTGAACATTACATTTTTCATTACCTTTTTATTTTTTATTTATTTTGTTTTTAATTTTAATGCTAATTTTTATTTTTATTTTTATTTATTTTTATTGATTGATTGATTGATTGATTGATTGATTGATTTATTATGGTCATTGTTTTATTTATTTTTTATTTTATTTTATTTATTTTTTTTACTATTTTAAGTTGGAATTTTTCTGTAAGAGTCTGTCTCAAACTTGTCACTATAGGATCACTTTGTCTGAAATATTCTGCTGTGTAACATTAAATCTATCGGTCTTAATGGAATCAAGCAGGTGACGCTACCCTGGTATGTTGCTGATCAGATCTGTGGAGAGGCGAGGCTGAATGCACAGTTTTTGTAATAAAAACACATGTAATTGGAGTTCAATGTGTGGAACATTACAGGCAAAGCAGTATCGCCTCCATAGACAAAACCAAATGATTAGGGAGGGATTATATTGTTCAACAGTACAATAAATTTCAACTATTTTAATGTTTTCCATGACTGGTTTACATTCACAATATATTAGACAGACCAACGGCCCCATAATAATGATATAAAAACTTGAAATATTTGTTTAAACCACTATAATAAATACACATGTCTACATTAGGGTTTGGTGTTCCTTTAGAGAATAAAAATATGAAGTTTTTATTTGCTTTAGCTGCAGGGGATCCTTGTTCACTCTAAAACTCTCATCTGATGTACTATTACCACAACATAAATTACATGTATTTTACTTGTTAGTCCCACCCTGACTTCAGGCTGAAATCATGATCCAAGCTGTTTCCACCGCATAAATATTCCTCTAACAACCCTTACACTAATTTACAAATGGCAAATTATAGCTAAGCAGACAGTGCATTGTTTGTCTTAATTTATAGTTCTTAAAAGAAAGAGTCAGGGCCTTGCTTTCGGTTTCTCGCCGCTGCTGCTGGTTCTCGTCTTTCTTTCGCCCTGGGTTTTGTCACCGCCCGAGTCGTGTGATAGGACCGTGTGACCCCACAACGAGCCCCGAAGAACTGCTTTGTTTCCTGGGAAAACGCCCGTAGTATGTTTCGGGTGGAAGTACGTGTCGCATCATTGATTCCAAACCGCAAAGAACTTTTTGGGTAACAAACAAAAGCAGCTGATTAGAGGCGAGACGTTCGGCGGTGACATAATCCTGGTTCACGTGTTTCAGTGACATGTGACGATTCAAAGAGCTTCCTCCTTCTTAATTAACACGCCGGGTATATTTACACAGCCAGTAAAAATCAGACAATTAGATGACGCAATTATTAGATCTGATTTTTAGAAGAAGACAAAGCGCAGTAACATTTTAAAGGGCCAATATTACACTGTTTTCTGATCTATATTGTCGTTTTTTCATCAAAAACCTGAAGTTTTGTTTCATTCGCACATGTTTAACACACAAATCCTGCAAATTTAGGACGTCTTTTGACCATGTGGTAATACAGGAAGTGCTCCACTGCGTTTTTAAACTTTCACTAGAATCATTTGAATCATTTCTGACCCGGAATTTCCGATATTTACTGAAACTGTTAACTTAAGCTGTTGGAAAAGAGCATTTTGAGCTTTGTGGAAGTAGACAGACTTTCTTTATTTAATGAACTCTTTCCATATTTATTATCATTTTATTTTTCATTTTCCTCACCGCATTATTTTGCTCTTTTTCTGTTTAATTTTCCTTGTCAAAACTTGCGCAGGTGTGAACAATCTTAAAGAAATCAGATTACTCGCATGCAGCTGTTTATACGGCGTATCAACAATCTGATAATCCTGAAATCAGACAATGATCATATTTTTGGTGTGCTTGTAAACACGGCCACTGATCCCAAACCGCTGCACTCTCTTTTGGGTAATAAACAAGAGCTGCTGATTGGAGTCAAAACACACAACACTGACATAATCCTGGCTCATGTTTTTCAGCGATGATTTAAAGACTTCTTAATGAAAGGCTCTGTATGCCATTTTTTCCCATGTATTTGTGCAGAATGACTGTATAAGAGGTCAAAATAAGGATCAGGATGTCTGTGGTAGCTTGCTAGTTGTCGATAGCTTTACGGAAACTGCAAACTTAACCGTGGGATGCTCTGGATTTGGAATATAAGTCTGGAATAAGTGCGGATCATTGCGAGCAGTCTGGATTTAACTAGTTTGTTTTTAAGACAAAATCTGGTACACCTTTAACACGTATTGAATTTCTACTGACTTCTTCCATGTTTGTTTGTAGAACCTGCAGCTGCTGGGAGCCACGGCTATCGAAGACAAGCTCCAAGACAAAGTTCCCGAAACCATAGAGACGCTGATCAAAGCCGACATCAAGATCTGGATCCTGACCGGAGACAAACAGGAAACAGCCATCAATATTGGTGAGATTTGTGCTTTGAGCCTCCAGCTGAAATGCACTTCACAGCGCAGACAAATTCCTTCTCTGTTGGACACAATGTTTGAATAATGTGCAAGCAAAACTTAACTTAAAGGTTCTATACCCGACTTTTTTGAGTGAAATTTGTCTTGAAGTCAAAAAAGTCTCTGAAAGTTGTAAAAAGGTTTAACTCATTTCACTTTAATGCAGTTAATATAATTAGATTTGACTAAACTTCCGCATCTTTTTCTAGTTTTAAATTGTTTTTTATCATCTGACTTCCTGATTGGACATGGGAAGCACATAATATGACACATGTAGAGGTAATTCCCTAACTTTTACCATAATGTTATAACAAATGCCAAAACTTGAACCTAACTTGCACAATAGTTACGAGGAATTGTTTAAAAATGCCTTCCTGACATAAATCTTCATGCATTTTAGGTGTAATTTTCATTGTTGATCCATAGTTAGAGGTTTTCCATGTAAGAATTCACTGTTACTTCCTTAATTTTTGGACTTTTCTTCTCAACCTTTTTCCACAAACTGCCTCTTAACTATGATAAAACTACGATGCCTATCCGCAGACATTTGTCCCACGAAAAACCACGAAAACCTGTCATATGCACTTAAAGTTACTATAACCTTACCTGAAAGTCGTGAGTTAACTTGATATGCCACGCCATTGGGTGAACGGCTGCCCAGAACAGGTCCTGCAGTCAGTTACTCGGTCATTCTTCATTCCTCCGGACAAACTACTGACAGCACAGGGTTTCCTCCTCACACGTATCTAGCTGAAGCATCGGTTGCAAAACACTAAATGATGTATGAGGAGACTTCACAGATCTGAAATAAATAACATGCATATGCACACAAGACTCCACCTCTCACACATGTGGCGCTCTGGAGATATTACTGTTACAGATCTTATCAGGATGGTATTACTAATGTTGGTCCAGAAGTGACACCGACCTTTAAAACGCCTTGCTGCTGTATGGGCTAATATGTGGCCAGCTACTACAAATAGATCAACTTTCTATACCCTTGACATATTAACGCAGAGTTTAGAAAAATATATACCAAGAGTGGCTGCTTTTGAGACTACCTACCTCTGCGGCCGACTGAATCAGGCCTTTGTGTGGGTCCTGCCAAAAGCCAGAGAGCTCTGCAGAAGCACAGGCTCCCCGGGCTGCCTTTCTACTGAGGAGCTCTGTAAAATCTCCATCTTTATACTGATGTTGTTTTCTGACATTTAACTCGTAGAAAAATTATACCAATATAACTAGACTGCTGAGATGAGTCATTAAAATATACTTTTTTGTGTTTTGGTAGTGAAAGCCACATTTGGCACTGCAGTGTTGTCCTATACTAAGGCATCACTTTGACACAGAACAGCCTTCCTATTTGAGTGACACACCAGGCTCTGTAGACCGTAGACTATACACTCAACATGTTTGGTGCGTTCCCAAACCACCCTTGCATAATGTAAAGTCAATATTCTGACACACTGTCTGAGGCAGGAGGAAGGATTGCTCTGGGACACTGTCCCAAAGCACCCGCTTGTTGACTGAGGTGTACACGTGTAATGCATAAGTCAGGTTGGTGCCAGAAATGTGGACTCTTTGACTTTGACTTTTGAATATGCACCTGAAACTGAGCGTCTTGGCTGTGCTGTTAGTATTGCTATCAGGCATTTTTCAAGTCCCCTGAGATCAGTGTTTGTTTGACTCTGAGCTTGGACATATGAAAGGCTTTTGAGTCAAGTGAACTGAAGGTAAGCACACTGAACAGAAAGGCCGGGACAGGAAGTGACAATGGGAAGGAGCAGAGACAGTGTTGAGATGGTTTTCCACACATTGGCAGATTTTTGGACTCTTGCACCTTTACTCTTATAACAACATTTCCTGAAGCCAGACCCAGCCCTGTTTGGAGCCCTGGAGGTGAAACCCTCTCATTTCCTTCATTCATGCAGCATGACCCCAGTGAGGTCCTGTGTTCACTCTGACCTTGGCACTGAACATGTTTTGTCCATATCACATTGAAAATGCCACCCATGTATGCATAGCACATTTGCTCTGTGGCGATCCCCTTAAGGAAAGTAAGCACTCTCCAGACAGAAGCAAAGTGTGGAAGGCCACAAATATTCTGTGGTTGTGCCACAGATGGCAGCTCTTCCTATAACTGTGGGATCCAGCTGAAAGCCTGAGTTCAGTTAGTGAACATTTCTCTTTTCCCTAATGGGACACCATCTACCACCTTGTTGTGACCCTCCGCCTCTGTCCCAGCCAAGAGCTCTCCCCCGAGAGCAGTGCTGGCCAGCCCACAGTTGTAACTGCCTATTAAAACAGGAAACTGACAAACCCTTGTAAACCAAACTCATTACTCATGTCCCACAGACAGTGACTTCAGGCTGTAAAACATAAATGGATTTTTAAGTCATGTACATGCATATTTAAAGGCTGTGTCCAACACAAAAGCTGAGCACGCAAGTACAATAATAATCTATCATTTAGGAAATATGAGTGTAAAGCCGGTAAACAAAATGTCCCAATAACAATCTGCAGTTCACATGTACTCTGTGTGTGTGTCTGCTCCTAGGACATTCCTGCAAGCTTTTGACCAAGAACATGGGGATGCTTGTGATCAATGAAGGCACACTAGATGTAAGTATTGTCTTGACTTTTCTCATTTTACATTGTATCAGACCATCTAACATCAGTTAAAATAGAAGTGTGAATATAAATATAATGTTGTTCAACTTTTTACTGTCTGCACACCCTCCACAGTCAGTGTCTCAGTCTCTCTATCATTTAGTCGTAGCAATTGCCACAATCTCCACCTCCCCTCAGAACTGAAAGGCTCAGCTGCCTGCAGTACATCTCATTATTACAAATTTCATAACTCCCCCATATATATTACAATATTTCACTAGCATTATGATTTGTCCTGTCCCTATCCCTGACATAACTAAGAAATAATGGAGAAGTGAGGCTGCAGGAAGCGTTGGAAAAGCACTGCCCCACTACTTCCCCAAATCTCCACTAAAGCGTTTAAGACACCCAGCAGAGAAGAGTGCTGACCCCCCAGCAGGACCGTCTTGTCTGTTGTTTCTACATTTACAAAGGGCACGTCCCAACACCGGGAGCAGAGAAAAAAGGCTTAAGTCCTCAATCCACAGATGGAGCTGAAACCGAGCCCGGCGGAGTCTGCAGCACGCGGGGGCAGAGGATGTGAGGGGGGGAGGGCCGGGGGGTACGCCAGGGTGATGACGGACAGGCTTCACTCTGTCATCTACTCATTTGCAGTGATAAATGGAACCAGTGGTAGAAATCCGGGGCCTGCTGGTGCATATTGTATGTAAGGCGGGCTCTTTGAAATGTCAGCTCCCATTCCTGTGTGCCTGAACAGATGCTTATATAAGGCAGTTTGTTAGAACGCAAACAAGGGGAAAGTCTGCGCTCCCAAATCAGGCAGAGAACGCTGTGTGTGTGTGTGTGTGTGTGTGTGTGTGTGTCTG
>KN492931.1:0-38318 GCA_000787155.1 Scartelaos histophorus
ATTTATATTTATATTTATATTTATATGGATTGATGGCAAAATGAATCCTTTCTTTATCATAGTGTCTCTAACATTCACTGAGAAGCACTTCAGACTTTAGACAGGCTAAAACAACACAGTTTTTTGTGTATTGATTTCCTGACCAATACCACAACATCTAGCTTTAATACCCTCTCCACTATCCCAGAGGAACAAATGATAAAATGTGTTTCCAATTATAACCTAAAGGATTTATTTGAAATTCCGGCCAAGCTCTGCTGCCAGTTGTTGATGTGACAGCATTTGAGTGGGGTATTAATCATAAACAGCGTTGCACTGTTGGTCTCGCTGTCAAGAGCATTTCACAAAAAAGCTGTATGAATAAGACAGTGTTGAAGGAAATTACATTGGTGCGGGCCAGCTCACCACATGCTATCAACAAATACAATAGGATCATCCAGTTGTCATGTTAGCCATTATATAAATACCTCTTTATTTTAAAACGGGTGGGTTTATCTTAATACCTACATTATTTATATGCCTATATCAATATTAATACTTTGCTGTGGATGTCAGCAACATTCACTGGGGGTGTGAAGCTAACAGAAAGTACTAGAGGCTCTGTTTAAGTTAGACTTTAATTTAACACAATCTGACCAGAAAGAACTGATTTGGTTGGAACTATAACAGGTGAGATGATAAGTACTTTTAAATGTTTTTAAAAAGTTTCGAGTACATAAAGTTACAGTCACAAGCGTCACTACATTAGCCTTGAGTTTTCCAGTTAGTTACTCTAATTTTTTTGTTGAAAATCAAACACCTAAACAGGACCATGCATGCTTGTATTGATCACAGACTCCTGAAAATGTGGTTTAAATCTATTTCATATTTTTCAGACAATCTTATGACATTTTTGTCTGTCTTTGCTAATGTGTGCTTTATTTCACCATGGGAACTGCTGAACATTCCTTCAATAGAAATGCATTACAGAACTCCCCCAGCATGATGTCACTGCAAAGTATCAAATACCATCCAAGAACACACCAGGTCAACTAATGTCTTTTTGATGGCTAAAATATACTTTAAATTTGTGTTAGTGGGAAAAAAACGGTCATAGAAAATGCCTGAAGTCAGGAATTGGATCTACAGAAGCGGTCGGTGTGAGTTGAGGAGCTGCAGTTAGGTGTCTCTCTGCTCCTGACAAACAGAATAGATGGAGAGATGATTCATAGTGTTATATATGATATTGATGGTGGATTTTGAGGCTTCATGGGGAAAGATTTTTACTGTCCACTGCCCTCTTGCACACTTTCACAACTGATCTATAGTATGTGAAATATTCTATACAGTAAAATTTATAATTATCTATAATTATCCTGTCACGATAATTACTATATCACTTCAATCTATGCAACCTTGAACAATATATTTTTGGGCTCTTTGCAAATCATTGCAAAAATAGGGAGATTTGTGTTATTTTACTTTCATTTGAGCGGCAGAGGGTTGAATAAGTAATTTATATTGCTAATTATTGGTTCTTTCTGCTATTATATCTAAGAGAAACTTTATTTGCTGCAACTCAGGTCTTTAAATGATGGTTCACTGGGATTATCCTGATTTATTTTAATTGTGTCAGTAGGTTGGTCTGACCTTCTGACCTCTAACATTGTAAAATGACAAAATGGTCCAGATAAACTCAGATATACCAGATATAAGAACTTACAAACCTTTTGGTCATAGTCCAAGGCCCAGGATTGATCATTGAGTCCAGTTTGTTGTGCACAGCCTTTCCTCTGAATGGTCTTGTAAGCCAGTGCTATATACACCACTGAGCCACTCCACCCCACCTTAAAGTAGGAGCGCCTGTCAGACTCTCCCTGCTCTGCACCCACTCCCAGTGGCTGAACTTGTCAGGATTGTCCAGGTAATGTTGGTGCTCCAGGACATAGGACACTCTCCTGGACCTTTCAGACAGGATGATGTCTTTGTGGTACTGGAGGAACAGCTCCCTGGAGCTGGGTTCAGCTGGTGGATCCAGTTGTGGTCCTCTATGAGAGACAGTGTGTCCATGTTCTTAACGGTGGACTTCAGCTCCATCATGTCATACTGCAGATTGTCTTGAAGCTTTTGGACTCAAGATTCTTCACACTTGAGCTGGGACTGCTGCTCCCCACTACGCTCCACTGCTCCCTGGACAGAGTCTGTCAGAGCCTGGCTCTCCTGTGTGAGCCTCTTCAGCAGATTGTCTTTGTCCTGGTTTTTCTGCATCAACTGCTCCCTTCAAGCCCCAAGCTCCTTCTGCTTCTGGGGCCTCTGCTGTGTCTGACACTGTGCAGTGGCCCCTATGCAGGGCCGCAGAGCACGGGGAGCAGATACACTGCTGATCAGTCCGACAGAACAGGTCCATCACCTTGTGGTGCTCAGAGCAGATGTAGACCAGGAGATGTGAAGTGGCCACCAACTGGTGGGTTTTAAGGGTGGATGAATGATAATGAGGCTGGATGTCCTCTTCACACACAGCAAAAAGTGGACTGTTAAAATTAACTCTCACAAAATCAGTTTTATCATTTTCTCAGGGTTTATATGAGTCCAATCTGTTCCAGAGTCAATTTAACATTTTTGGAAATGTTAATCAAGTAACACTGGACCAAAGTTTATGTTTATATTAAAGTTTTGAGAGTAAATGGATGACATTTTGTAGGGTTATCCTGATTTAGATAAACAACACAGAGGGGTGTTTTATTTCTACTCTTTAATTTTGTTAATTTAAGATGAAATTATGTACAAAATTGGTTCAAACTGACCTTCTCTCATGGGAGTTTAAAGTGGTCAGTGAGAGATGCCAAATTAACACTAAGGGAAATTAAATGAACACTAGGGGAAGTTGAAATAACAGCAACTTTGGCAAATAACCCCAACTCGAACCCCCATTTAAGTTTCAAATAGTTAAAACAACACTTTTGTTGTGTTAAAAACAACTCTGAACTATTTTACCCTAAAATGTTAACCCTCCAGTTTTTGCTGTGCAGTATGAAGCAAGACACTGCAGACAGGACTTGACTCCCTTCAGCTTTGTCTCAACACAAGCATCAAAGGCCACATCCTGTTCCAACTCTGCAATGATCAGGGGTGAGTCTGGTCTTCTGTAGCTGTTCCACCAGATCTGCCAACATTCTATTTTTGACCAGGAGGGGCCTGGGAGAGAAGCACTGCATGCACTGAGGACAGCTGTAAATGGGGCTCTTCTTGTCCCAGTGAGCCTCAATACACTTGAGGCAGAAGCTGTGTCCACTGGGAATGGTGATTGGAGCTTTCATGCCATCCAGGCAGATGGAGCAGGACAAGGACTCTGGCTGGACTATTCTCTGAGCCATGGCTTTATTGAAGTGAAGTGTGTATTAGCTCTTATCACAGGAGAGTGAAGAGAGTTTATGTGATGATAGGGGGAGGAGTCAAACAAGAAGATCACTGGAATGTTACACACAGCCTTCCATCAAACCGAAATGCCAACATCCTGGAGTTACACATATGGATATAGAATTGGTACTTTCCGGAAAGTGGCATTAACAGAAGGAACACCATTAATAAATGGCACATAGAATTGCATTTCTCCACTTTCTGAAACCATAGTTGGAAACTCTTTGATAATAAATGGACACAGCCATTTCCTAAGGGAGGAGCTTACAGATGCCTGTTTTGTCCTTTGTGCATGAAGAACCTGCTGAAGCTGGGGCAGTGACCAAGGCTTTAGAGACAGGGGCCAGATATAATCATACCAGCCGATCGCTGTGATAAACCACTGCCAATTGCCTTGATTATATGCCTGCCTCATTTCCTACTTTTTATGGTTGCTCAATGGGGCGTGATGCAGATAGACGGCACCTGCTTTTATATACACGCACATGGACTCAATGGGCCTCAAAGGGCTCAGGGGACAGGAGATTGAGCTGCATTAATTTACCAGAAGCTAACCTAATTATCCTACCTATCTTACCTCCACTTATCTTTTGCATTTTTCACACAATTAATACCATTTGACAACTGCAAGTGGGACAGCACACAACGCAATTTAATTACCAGGAAACTAGGAAAATGCTTGTTTTGTTGTATTGTTTTTAGTTTTCACCTTTATGCCATCATGGTATAACTTCAAAACCCATACAAAGCCCTTCCATAACATCTCAACTTTTGAACTGAATCATTTATGTTTTGCTACCTTCATTTATCCCCATGTGGAGGCCTAGTCCCCTCAAGCAACTGCACATTAACATCACTCTTGTAGTAATAAAAACGCACCACATACACATTGGAAGCCAACGCACTACTTTGCCTTACAAGCAATCGTATTTGCTTGCCCTCTCTTTCCCCTTATCTCTCATTCATTATCATCTTATAATTAATGCAGGCTGAAACAGTTGTGCCCCTCTAGATCTCACTCTACATGATGTGGGGGCATGCTGTAGATTATGTATTCACCAGAGGTTTCACTGTTCTTCGAACGTCAGTCACTACTCTGGTAAACGAATATCCTTTTGTGCAGTGGAGTATGCTATGAGTAGGTGCGGGGCTAGGCTTGGGTTGGACAGGTACGCATGAGGCTGGTGGCAATGTAAAATAAATTTTAAAAATGTTTCAAAAGCCAAAAAAAAAAACTATTCGTGATCGGTGTGACAATCTGCTGTTTCAGTGCTTTTCTGTTTGCGATTTTCATTTTTAAACACCCAGTCCTCAATCATAGTAATGTGTGAGTTTTCAGACCGCTTTACTTTCAAGGAAATATAAAGATATTAGATAGTGTTCAGGAATTCTTAAAGGTGCACCGTGTAACTTTTCTGCTGTAGGGTTTCCACAGAAATGTTTGTTTTGTCTTAGATATTCCACAGTATGGCATTAAACATCAAAACAGCAACATTACGTAACACAGCATTTATTTGATTACAGGTATTTTTATTGCTAAAGAATAAGGAAAAAACGTGTTGTAATCTGTAATTTTCTTGATCTTGACCTGTCTGTCTTCATGGATCAAACAAGTGTTGGATCCTCTAGCAGAAAAGTTACACAATGTACTTTTATTTATTTTCACTTGTAGCTTACTCTTAAAAAAGGTTTTTTTTTTTGTCTCCCATCCTTATCATTGAACAGCCCGACTGAAGCTTGTGTATTAACTTATGACGACTGGGTGTACTTCACTGTGCTAAACGGAGAAGCCCTGAAGGAAACTGCAAAATCATCTTTTCACAGTAATTTGTACATTCTTCTCAGTTTCATGTAGTAACACTGTAGGTTTTCTGCTGTGTTTGTGTTCAAGCTCAGTGTCGCGTCGAGTCAGGGGAAATCACCCGTTTTCCCCCATTTCTGTCTTAGTGAAAAATGACCTTCCTCGTGCAACATATAGAGCACACTCTCTCACACTCTCACACACACACCACACTGCAGCAAAATCCACAACTGTGCGCTAATGACTCTGCAGAAAAAGTCCACCAGTTTGTTCTCACTCCACTAACAACAATTTCTCTGATCCTTGAAAAACTAAAATGTCATGAATTTTGTGTAAATATTACCTTCCATGTTAAAAATATTCAAATATTCAGGTTGATGTGGAAAATACCTTCTTAAGTTGAGTTTTAGTATTCATTCATCGTCCTGTTAAATGCAAAGTTTTGGACTTGCTGGTCTGAAACACATGCATAGTGAAGTTTTTGTACAAGAGTATGATTCTTTACTGTTTTTCTCACAAGCCTTATTTTTGCACATTGCTTCATTTCTTTTGCCATCATGCAAAAAACAGGGCTATAATTTCTGTGATTTCTGCAAACCTTGGTTAAAACATCTTAATTGCCGCCAGACCCATTTTCAACTGTCCCTGAGTAGAACATGTCTCTGATTATTTTCCACTCTCTGCTTCTGTCCCTTGACATCCTGCTAATTTGAAAATCTTTTCTTAATTAGCACATTATGCAACCTGATTGTTTATGATGTGATGTTTGTTTTTCAGTGGAGATTCGGACGCCCTGACAAAATACCCACAACCCCTGGTGGTGCTGGAATCCATGGTGACGGCTGTGCACAGGAGCGTACAGACTGGGTAGGTATAACTACAGGGGCTACTGCTTGACTTGTGCTAACCTCTTGCAGCTAATATTAATCATTGTTTTAAGTGTGTTCATAGCAGAGGGGGGATGTAGTCTCACACAGGTACTATGAATGAGTGACAGTTTCCCGGTCATGGATGTAAAAGTTGCATGTTTCTCAGCTCTTCTGAAATGGTCCAGTGTCAAAGCACAAAAGCTAAGATAATGTCTGTTTGATAATGGTTGACTTGGCTGTCACTTGGCTGAGTAAGAGCATTGTGTTGTTATCATAGAATCAATTATTTAAACGTAGTTCATTTGTACTGCCTCTCTTACTAGAATACCAAGGATTTTTAAATGGCAGAGCAGTGAATGTTGTAGTTAAAAATAGGGATGCTTTTATTCAGCTTTTCCAGTTCTGATACAGATTCAGGTACTATAGCTTTAAGTATCTAGAGAGAGAAAAATATCATGTATTTCCTAATAAGACAAAACTGATAAAAATGCATTATGTAGCTGTTACTTATCCATCAAGTGATTAGAGAACAGCTGTTGTTCTGTTCAACTACGACTTATATGTTAAACCAGGACCTTGTAACTATTTTCCTTTATCTAACCTTTAAAAAAATGAAAGATCAAATTTATAATGCACGTTTAATGCTTGGAGGTGATGTGCATGCTGTATGTCGGGGATGTTGCTACTTTGAGTTTCATTCCCAGGTCTTGAACATGTTTCTGAATATCTATCCAAGCCAGATAATCTTATAAGGATTTAACCTACAAAGTAAAATGGAAATTACAAGAACAAGGACAAATACAAAACTATATCTTAGCCAGAACTAAACTAGGGCTTAACTGTCTAAAAGCAGCTTACCACCAGTGCAGCTCTACAATAGTTTGAAAGTCCAAGCCTTTAATGTGAGATATGAAAGGCTTGCGGAACTTGTTTTATTATTTGCATCAGCTTGGCCAGACGCCGGACTTATCTTGTAATGGGTGTTTTGCTGTGAATCTGAGTGGGATTTTCAAGGGATAGAACTAATAGGCACAGATTAAACAGGCTCTGGGCCGCAGATGTTATTTGAGACAATACAACTAATCAGATAAATGGGGCATTGAAGTAGACCTGCTGCATTTTGGTAAACAATGTAATTAGTTAAACATATTTTTTCTTGCGCAAAATTGATTCTGGTGGGCTTTATGCCATGTTAGAATGTTGTTAGCTTATCAAAAACACACTTGGAGTTGCCTTTTGTTTTGTATTTGACCCTTTATTACTAGTCTGTCTACATTTCCAAAGCTCAAAATACTCTGTTCCACCTTGTGACATCATTTAGTAGTGGTTTTCAAGTTAACAGCTACTTTTTAACTGTCAGTAAAGATTGACAAATCCAAGGCTTAAATTATCCAAATGATGATAGTGAAGGTGCATGGAGTTATAGTGGAGCACTTGACATTACAAGGTGAAATGTAGTGTATTTTCTGTTTGAAGGAAGAACTAAATCTATCCAGCTTTACAATCTATCAATTAAGGACAAGGACAAATACATTGACTTTTCTGCGTAGATTTAGTAGATTTGTAGATTTAGTCTACAATTTTATTTTATTCTATTTTTATTTTTAATATTTTTGAACAATACAGAGCAAACCTGGAACATGAATTTCTCATTGGGGATAAATAAAGTTTATGTCTATGTCTATGTCTATGTCTAAATATCCAGAGCATTGTGTGTATCAGTGAAACAAAATACAACTCCAGGTATGTTTGTGAGGAGGAAACAACATTATTGCATAGATCAGAAAATAGTGTAATATGGGCTCTTAAAATCTCACTTTACTTTACAACTGTCTTTGCACTGCTCACTCCATGCATCCCCTGCTCTCTCAGCGGCAGTGATGTGACCTCAGATGACCTCCTGGCCTGGCTGCGTCCCTTCTGCGGCGACTCCGCTCTGCCCGTTCCCCCGCGCATCGCCGTGCTTCAGATCCTCGAGAACAGCTTCAGCCTCAAAGACAGCGACGTCAGACTCCTGCTTCTGTACAGGACCCAGGCTGTGCTCAAAGACAGAGAGGTACACTTTACACTTAACATACGCCGCACGTCAACCCTCAACAATCCATTTAAAGCACTCTCCAAAACAGCTCGTGTCAAGGAGTGAGAACGGCAGAAGCTAGAGTGTGATACAAATGTCTGTGTATTCAGTTTTCTTCTACAAGGTCATAACATCAGAAAATACCCACTATAAATGTTTTAAAGGTGCTACAAACTGATGGGTGCTGAGAGGAGAGGTAAGAGCTATGAAAACAATACCAAGATGTTGAAATGGAGTGCTGTGGGTCTTAAAGATAAATGCTCTTTAAGCTTTATATTGTGAGTGCATAGCCTTACTTGTATCTCTAGTTTATTTGCAGTATTGTCATTTGGTTAGCAGTAGAAGTAGAAGTAAAAATTTGTAAATGTTGAAATCTATTTTTAAATTATTATTTCCTTAGTGCTAGACAAAATGCCTCTTCGATCTTTTTATTTATTTATTTTTTTCGCTTTTCTGTCAAAATATCTGCCAAAAAATCTGAAACATTGTTGACAGTCTTTGTTTGGCTGAATGCAGTACGCCACACTGGTGACCCAGTAGTCGCTGTTTTCTTTTTTAAATACCAATCAACACATTTGTAGAAACTTGATCAAATGAAGAGGTCAAAAACTTTTAAGACTTAATATCTTGTGGAGTGGACTATTGAGACATTTTCGGAAGCAGTGCATGCCCTGTGATGGACCAAAAATAATTGCGGAAGTTCTGTGTAACTTCAAATATTACTTTAAAGACTTGGAAAATTGAATCTCTTTTCTGTCTTTCTGCCATCACAATGATGTGCTGTATGAACTTCCGAACAGTTCAAAGATGAGGTGACGCCTTCTTTAGTGCCTTCCTGGGGCCCTGAATGAGCCCCCAGATTGAACTGCAGTAGGTCTCCATTATTCTCTACACAATAACTGAGCAATTTTAATTGAATTATTTGAGTCATTTTAAACCTTCTTTTTCTCTATACATTATATTCTTTAATCATCTGGGGTCAATGCATTATCAGTTATTGAAACATTTTCACATACCTAACCCATGTTCTTTAGTGCCCCGTGTGTTGCCTGTGCACCTGTGCCAGTCCACTCTTCTTCCCAGGTGTAACCCTACGTTGAGTGGCTAGTCATTAAGTTTCTTGACTGACTAATTAATGGCCCTAGCTTTGTAATTAATGTGTAAATGTATGCACAGCGCCACAGGCTATTGTCAGCACAGGTAGACAGGTGTGTGGGCCCGGACGCTTTAACTAATTGGGTGCTCTCCCGACATTTGGCAGCCTCTGATGAAGCGCGCTTGGAGACACACACGTGCGCTCTTAAGGGACTGTGCGTCGCCAGCATCAGTTAATTAATCTGGTAAAAAGAAGTCCGCTCCTCGTTTTTGATATCACTTCTTTTTGCATTGTCCCCCCGGAGGCTACAGAAAGGTCTTCAAATCAAAGTGTGGCTTGAGTTTGCGTGATATCTTTAATGTTGCATGAGATGGGACTTATCATGTTTGTACTTTCACATACAAAGTCCAGTTTTTTATTTAATCTTGACTCGTAATTGGTAATTCGGACTCCTAATTGGACTATTGCTTTATTGTTGACTGTGTTCCTCGGAGAGCTGAGCAGATTCAGTTCTGATGGTGTAGTGTTAGTGCCTGAAGGCATGCCTCGCACTCAGGTATGGCCTACTGTGACCTCATCATATCATTTTACTGCTGGACACCAAGGCCCAAAGCAGAATTAGTGTTTGCTTTATGTGCTAGCCGCTGTTGTATTGTTTTTCCAGTCATTTTAACTCCTGTGACTAATCAGTGCAGATCCCCAGTGTATCCCACTGGCGCTACTTTAATGTATATCCTTCCACAACTAGAGGATTAGTGCACCTCCCAAACACACACACGCATATTAAGCTATAAAACCACTTCCTGCTGCGATTTCCATCACAACCACTGTACCATCGCGAAGTTTACTGTGAATCAGATCCCAGCTGTATGTTAAACTCCGCATTTCCTCTCATCTCCTCTTTCCGCCACTGTCTGTTTGCTGTTGCGACAAAGGCGTCTGATTAGCAGCACCATCTGCGATCAAAGACATAGACAAAACAGCTATATGTGCTAACACTAGCGCACGCCACCTTCCTGTCACTGCAAAAAGACAGTTTTTCCTAATCAGGTATGAAGCTGCTGTCAGTGACATCACCCAGGAAACAATGTTACACAATAATGAGATTTGAATCAAGCTTTGATCAAAGAAATGCAGTTCATATCTGATTGTGGTGTCTGCACTGTCACGGGGATGTGAAGTGTGACTTGCTCTTTGTACTTCTTCTCTTAATATCCTCAATGCACAATACTGCTGATAGAAACTGTAAATCTCACTAGATATGAATCAATGGTTGTATTCCACCAAGGGCAAAACAAAACAAAATCTTAACTTTAAATGAGGTTTTGTTATATAAACTTAGAAGAGTGACAACATTCATTCATTTAACTATGATGCTACTTGTAATGCCATTTAGCCAATATTAAATAGCTGCACTTCATTGATTCTAAATAAAATGTCCCTGTAATTCCAATCATATACCATCTACAAGCCAAACTATCAAATATTTGACATTTACTGTTGCCATAACAAAAGCAAAAGTCCCCATGTATTTATGTGAGGTCTTTAAAAACCTCATCACAAACACATTTTGTTTTTAGTCTCTTCATAACTACGTAGATTGTTGTCTTACAAGTTGTGAAATTCTGACTTATGGCACACTAGTAATTGCTCTTACTCTTCACCACTGTTATTACTCACATGTACAATTCTGTCCCTTACTTTCTGCTCTATAATATAAGTTGTAAGAAGGTGGTGTGAGCTTGTGTGTGGGTGTTGTCACTGTGTTCATTCTGTAGCATGAACTTGTGAGCTCCCCTGACAGTGAACACTGACCTTTTGGTTAAAGAGCAAATTTAAATTTCCTGCAATATAACAGGAACAGTATGGAATAGAATAGCTCATATTTTTGAATTTGTACAAATCAGTATGCAGATTTTATTTGAGAATGAACGCTCTTTATCTAAGGAGTTGTCTACGTACACGAGACAGAAACCAGCCACTCTCCATGAAGATTTATTACACTATAGCATTTAAAGGACCTTGTGATGTCATGTGGTAATACAGGAAGTGCTCATTATGTTTTTTAACCTTCATACACCTTCGCTAGAACCATTTGGATAATTTCAGCCCTGGATTGACAGTCTCTTATGAACTAAAGGAAAGAGGTAGCTGTTAAGTTGAAAACTACAGCTTCACATGCTTTTTGAGCTTTGGAGATGTAGATGAACTAATAATGCAGGAATGAAGTGTGAATGAAACAAAACAATGTCTGTGAGAAGGTAACAACAATGTAACATGGCTTAAATTTCATAAGAGTAAATTTTGTTGTTTCTAACATTTATTATTTCATTTACAGCATTTATTAAAATTCCTGTGAGCAGAGTTGCCTCTCCACAGATCTGACTAGCAGCAACTTGGAATAATGTATGTGGCATAAGAGAAGGTCATGATTTATATTCTCCAGAAGCATATTGCCTCCATTGCTCATCCAAGAGTCCTGTCTATGTAGTATCTACGGTCATCTGTAGCCCCAGTGGCAGTTTGCTATGTCCTATTCATTCCGATGGACATTTCCGTATTTGCGCCTGTCACAGAAAGAGACAGAGGGCCTCATGATGGATGCTGTTTTGGGCCGGTGCTGTCCAGAGTGGGTCAGACCAGGCCATGTCAGCCAAAAGGCCAGTGGATGATTCAGAGCCCCTGCTTCCTACAAACTCCCAGATAATGGATCAAAGAGGAAATGGAGCAGAGGAATTATGGAAGAGGGAGATAGTTGAAAATAATGACGGATCTTAGGGACAAAAGAAGAACGATTTTGAAAAGAAAGTATTGAAATTGAATAAGTAGGAGCTGCCAAATATTTACCACCGCACTAAATCACACACTCTGTAACCTTAGCGTTCCAAAAGTCTGCAGACTCACAGAGGAGCATAAAAAAGAGCATTTCAATTCAGCTCATTAATACAAACCTGACATTTAGGCAGTGAGGGAGGAGGCAGGGGGAGGTGAGGCCACTCATAGATTTTGTGACTTCATTTTGAATGATTAGTCATAACAGGCAAGGGTCCAAATGTCACTCCTGTCGAGATTAGAGCCTCTGTTTGATCTGTGTGCATCTGGCATTTAGCCTTTTGTCACTCATAACACTTTATTTTAGAGTGGTCAGTCATGTCAATCATATACGTAAGGTGTGCATGTGGGGAATTTAAAAAAAAAATCACATGCTAAAAGTACAGCTCAGGACTGTTTCTTTCACTGCTACAAATTTCCAATAGTAAACGGGGTTGTCAAAATGTGTGTAAAATCCCTCAGTTGTCCAGGTAGAATCCATGGCAAAAGGAAAATAAATTTGTCAACTGGAGAAAGGTTATTTGGTCGAATTTGGTCAAAGTTTTGCAGTTCATCCAAGCTGCTTCTTCAGTTCTGGTCAGAAAACATGCTGGAAAACACAGTCTTATACCTGCCTGCAGGGGTTGTCAAAAGTAAATCGGATTGATGGTAAAACTATAATCAAAACTACATACTCATTTGAGCAAGTATCAGTGTTAAAAAAAAGCCATAGGACAGAAATGAACCTTTTCTGAATAGCTTTAGAATGGTCTATCAAAACAAGTATAAGACCACACAGTTTAGTATACGCTCATGAACCACTCTGGAACAAACTGTACCTGGAAGATTAAGGAATTGTGTATAAAGCATATGAAAGCACTATGATTTAATGTTGAAAATTACATTCTATTGCCTAATGAAGAGTGTTTTTATCACAGTGGAATCAGAATCGCTATTGAGTATCAAGTGTATTCCTTAGTACTGAAATTGAGTTAGAAATTTTAATATAACAACACTAGTAATAAACCATTTTTACTATTACAGATTTTAAGATCCATCTGCTTATCTCAGCTGAGATGTGATTGCTTGGCCAGGAACATATTTTCATTAAACTTTTCCACAGAGACGAGCAGGTGACTCCACTTATGCCAAGTTACAGGTTAGATTGGGGAGATGTAATAAAAAACAGCATTTTTAGCTGTTAAAATACAATTCAAAGAATGCAATGTGTATAGTAAGTTTAGTATAGTAAGACTTTTGGGGCTCAGTGCTCCATCAAAGCTCCAGTTTTGTGATTATTTAAAAGTTATTAATCTCACCAGAAATTACTATATGATGTTGTAATATTACATAATATAATTTACTTTTAGTATTGCATTGTTTCCCATTAATTAAATAGACTATGGTGCCCTCCCATAGTCTAATATTTGCCTCCATAGTAATGCAAATTATGCTACTTTATGCTTAAAGTATTGTTCTAAACATATAGAAGTAACTAATCTAATTTCTATCAGTGTTTTCTGAGTAGTAGAGGCAATTTTCTGGTATATACATGTCCCCTTTTGTATGACATAAAACAATTCATATATGAATTGCTTGTGCCACAATATTGTTGGTAAAAAACCAATGAGAAACACTGGTATTGGACTCCTCTTATTTGAGCTAAGCCAGCCTCTGCTACATTCTAGTGGTTATGCTAGTGCAGTGCCCTCTATGGGGGTCACAATCTAATGATCACGAGCCAATGGTGATTTATGGGACAAGTCATTCCCCTCCTGTCATCGTCATGGATCATTTGCTCTGACACAGTGTTCACTGTTGTGTTAGGCCTCATCTGATTTAACTACACAAACAAATGCACTTCTGTATCACTATTACTTTAATGTTTATTTATTTCAAAACAACAATCTCATAAATCCATCGTTTCATCTTCAGACACAGCAATACTATTTCCCCTTTGCTTTGTCCCCTTCATTCACACACCACCTTTTGATTTTTCCTCTGTGTTGGTAATTCTCATTTTGTACGCATCAATTAACCAGAAAATTGCACATTGCCTCCGTTTCTAGTATTCATAGTGTTCATGTAAGATGGGCCACACTTTGTTATGTACACAGACTCTGGGCTCACACAACAGATGACAGGATTTACATAGTTCTACAGAAACACATGGTTGCTCATATCACACGTGAAGAACTGATGGCTGACCTTTTGTGTGGATTAGTACTTTCAGATGTCTGAGAAAAGTACGCACTATGTCTTACCATGTATGCCATCCCCTGGTATTTTTATGCATATTTTTTACAATGCAATATTTATCTTGGCATCAATGGCAAGACACTACAACAATCTAACATCGATTATTGAAGTTGATTATTAAAAGAAGTTTGCACTTTGTAGGCAGACTGGAGTAATATGTACGCAGATGTTCAAAACAAACTTGCGCAGTATATTTAATAGTAGTTTTTATAGTGGAAACTGAGAATTAACGACGTTGTTACCAGTATTTAATCAATATTCAATTTGAGTTTGTTCTTGATTGTCTGAGATCAGGATTTTTAAACTCCCAGATTAAGGGGTTGTTATGGAAATCTTTACATCAGTGATTTTTACTGGGTTTAGGTTGCTCATTACTGGTCTTGTGTTTTGTAACTAGCTAACTAGTACCCTGCTGTTATCCTGAGGTCTGTGTAGAACACACCTTGGCCATACGAAACTGTTAATATCAATCCTTGCTTGTTATTGTACTGATTGCTGACCCAGTACTGTGCTGACCTGTCCTTGGAGGAGGTCAGGTCTTATCCTATGTGTTTGCATCCTTCCTGTGCCTTATGCCCCTTCGTTGGGTATAAAAACTCTGTATGCATTGTTATGTTACAACTTGGGGACAGACGACTCTCTGTCAGGGACAGGTAGTTTTGTGATTGCGGGCAGACAACTGCTTCAGTAAATCAGACACCTTGATTCAAGACAACTTTTCAGTTATTGTTTGTAGTGTAGAAATTCCACAACAATTTCCATATTATGCTAGTTTCTGATCTATGTTATACTGTTGTTTTCTCATCAAAAACATATGTGGAGTTGGAGCTTGTTGTGTTTTGTTTCATTCAGACATGTTTAACAGACAAACCCTGCATGCAAACCTGCTGAGTTCTTCTTTCAAACTGAAAACACCTTTTGATGTCATGTGTTAATACAGGAAGGGCTCCACTGTGTTTTTAAAATCCATACACCGTTACTAGAATCATGATTTCAGTCCAGAAATTGCCAGTCTCTACTGGCAAAGGTAAAAGGTATCTGATCATTTGAAACCCACTGTTTTTGAGATTTGGAGATATAGAGTCACAGTAATGGATTACTACATATGTGAATGTAACAAAAGACAGCTCCAGGTATGTTTTGAGTTTCCAACATTTTAACATAACTAAAAGTCTACAGGAGTCAATTTTACTTAATGTAGGACCTGAAATGTCAATGGAGGGGCGTCTAGTGTAAGGTTTTTATGCTTCTACAAGTAAGAGTCTCTCAATTGGATGATTATTAGTAACAATGTATTTTAATATGACAGTCACACAAACATTATTTATAGTGTGAGAATGATGTATCTCATTCCTGTCTGTTGAAACTCTGTCCTGGTTTTCTTTGAAGCATTTATTGACAAAGCGAAAAGATAGACCCAAAATTGAAAAGTAAAAGTGGAATTTTCACAAGGGACCATGAACATGAATGGCAGCTGAGTGGAGATATTGAACATACAAAGAATATTTTTGGTTGAAAGCAATGGGCATCAGCTCCATTTGATTGAAAGTGAAGGATTTTAAGTTGAGGCAGAAACTGACACACAGACTGTTTTTCCAAATGAATGAATCAATACAAATGAAATGAAGGCCCTTTCTTAGGGTTCTTTGCTAATGCTACAGGTCAAAGGTCATTGCAATCAGAGCCCCAGTTTAGCAATAACCTCCACTGCTATTTGGAGCAATTGTCGAGAGAAAACTTTTTACACATCTTTCTTAACAGTTTGTCATCACAGTAGGGTAATTTCAGTCATGAAAAAGTCGCCGTTAGAGGAATGAAATAAACAAGCGGGAGAGTGGAGTGAATGAGAGCCTGAGGACAGAGGAGACACAGGAGTGGGCAGACTGATGAGGAAGTACAGCGAGACCAGATAAAGGCAGTCAGCATTATCCTCCTGGCGTGTTTTTCCAGCTAAAGATATGCATAATCCCATTATTTTAGCATATTTTCACATATTAGCATTATTTAATGTTTCCTTTTTGGCACTTATGTGGTAAAAGCCTAGCATGAATGTGGGTGTGCACTAGACTGTAGCAACGGTTGTGCCTATGGCCTGTTGGAGCTGTTTCAGATAGTTTTAGTTCTTTAGTTTATTAAGAAATGTTACAGTATCTTGTGTGCAAACAGCTTTTTGCTAGTCGCTTAATTAAACCCAATAAGACCATTATGACAATCATAGGCAAATCAGCCACTTAAGATATAATACAACTTCTAACTTGCTATAAGCAACTGTGTTAATTCAAATCCTCAACTCAACCTTCAAATTATTTTTTTGGCTACAGATTTTGTGTTTTTCTTGAATAACTCTTGTTGGTATAGTAACACTAACCCAGGAATAATTGTGCTGCATTCCTAGGAGGATGGACCTTGGAGTGGCATTTTAACTTGCTGTGTTCCAGATGTCATGTCTCTTTTGCTTTTGTTGTCATTATGTTATGATGGAAGAAAAGTTAGCATAACAAACCATAACATTGAAATCATAACTTCAGAGGCTCCATGGTTTTGCAGCATTACACAGATGGATCATGATGGCCAACTAAAGGCAAGATGCTGCAAATACTACAAAAATATATTTCTTGTCCTACCACCAGGCACACCATGTTGGATATTCTTATCTTAAATTTGAAATGCATATTTCAGAGTTGCAATCCTAGGACAGAGGGCTGTTCCAATTTAAATGTACAAGTTGTAATAAGTCCTAACATAACTAGGTAAAATCCAGCCTACAAGGACTACTGGCTTACGGCTCATCAGCTTTTTCGCTTAGAATGAATATGCAGAAAGATAGGAGGATTCAGACTCTGTTGTGGGGGCAGAGCTTGACTCATTCACATCTGTGGCTGAGAAGAGAGGCCTAAACAAACTCCTGTCCATCATGGATAAAACTCAGGAGAGCACCTTTGGGTCCTTCCACAGAGACCATGGGAGTAGTTTGTCCCACATGGCATAGCTCTGTACAATACATCACTGTAGCTGCAAGAGTGCAAGAGAATGGACTGTTAACTATCTTTTCTTTGTTGCTGCTACCGAACTTTGACTTTCCTTCGTGATCAATAAAATATCTGCTAGTATATATCTATCGATTTATCTCTTGCATTAACACTCAAGCCAGGCTGTAGGCATAAAGCATTTGTGATATTGTAAGGCGTTGTAAAACTAACGCTCGCTGTAGCCTCGTTAAAACCACTCACCTTATCACTTCATCTGACCTTTATCCTTCTGAAATCTTGAATGTTAATTGTCATCTGTGTGCATGCATGATTATGGAAATGTGGACAGCCCGGCACAGTTTAATATTCAAATATAATGTGTGCTCAGACGTGTCAGTTTGTACGACCGTTCCTCTTCATAACCTTGGACTCGTCTTTGCTGCTGTGTCACATCACCTGAGCGATGCCCTCTGATCGTTTCCACACTGTATCCTTATGTGTGCTCGGAGGGAGTGTTCAGTCTGTCCCACTTTACAATATGGAGACAAGTAACCCGAACCCTATACAGTATAGATGTCCTTGATTCTGCAGGCTTGCTTTTTCATGTAAAAAAAAAGTGACATGTAATAACTGATAGTAAATGTGTTTATGTAGTATTAAAGCTAATAGCCACGACATGTGCTCTAGTTTTAAAACAGCAGTATTTTCACTACTGAACACAGGATTATAATTGGATGTTTATGTTGAATTGCTTAGCCTGGAATGTTCCATAGTATGGTATTAAACGTGTCTGTCTCTATAGAGGCAAGTAGGTTGTGTCTGGTGTTTGAACAGAGAAGCCCTGTCGCTGTGCTAATACATGTTTGTGGTACAGTAATGCCGTTCTGTGGAAAATTTCGGGCAAAGCAATAACATCTCAGTGGAGACAATCAGACAGCACACTCTCTGAAAAGTTTCATAGTTCAACTTCAAATGTAATAGCTTATGCATGTTTTTCATATGTGTCTTTATATGAAACATGCTTACCTGGTATAATATGTGTTAACCTCTGCAGCCTTTGCTTTTAGCTACTTTGCCCCTCATGTCCTTTCATCCTTTGCTCAGTTTTTTCCTGGTCTGCTTTTCCTTTATGGTCCTGTGTTGCTTGTGAAGCATACGACCTCTGTAACTTTATTCCCCCAGTCACAGGGGACATTAGCTGTTGCGGGTCAATGAATATTGATGAGGTGGTTGGGAGTTCAGTCAGTAAAGGCCACTGACGCCACTGAGGCACATTCCACTAGCTCTCTGCATGCTACACCTCTATCCTATATTCCAGCATCCGCCCACTCCTCCTCTTCATCTCTCTTAGGTCAAAGACTCGGATAGTTGTCCATTCATGGAGAAGATTAGCTGTTGACAGTGGCAAAAGTTCACTGGTGTTTGTTGAACATCCTGTACAAATTTGTCATTGACGTCACCCATGTCTCAGGAGTCATGTTATGTTGAGTGGTTTCCAGGTTGCAGTGTCATGTTTTGATTTTCTATTCCTCTTGCAGACTTCACAGGCACAGCGATTAGCCATCAATTAGTTGACAGCCCTGACAGGTGAGGTAAAAGCCTGCTATAAAAGAGTGTGGGCCGTCAAGGATTGCCTTTTCTGCTCCATTAATGCATTTAATTGTCAGTGATATTTATACACTCTTACAGATATTTTTTTCCGTAATAAAATTTTCACTATTGATGATTTAACACTATTATCTTATCTTTATCACTGGTGTCCATTCTGTTATGTTCTGTGTCAGGAAAGCCCTTTTATTATTATTATTTATTATAGTTTTTTTTTTGTCTGCTAGCTGTTGAGAGATAAGAGTTAGCAGATTTTAAGTTATGACAATCTAGGTTTTCATGAGACGTTGAAAAAAATGTAGTAAAGGGATAAGAAGTGAAATTTACTTTGTTCTTACCTAAATTTCATTTTTGTCAATCAGCACCATGGGCAGCGTCAATTGACTTGAATTTTACTTACTTAGACTTAGACAAACCTTGATGATTCACAGACACAACAGTTCATCAGAGCAAAATTATAAATAGTAATAATAAGTTCAAAATAAGTAGCAAAAATGGCAAGAAAACTGGTGTCAAATAAGGTATAATGAATGTGCATGTACAATAAAAATATAGAAATACTTTAACTTCAAACTCTCTTTTCTCTAATGGTCTCTTTACATGTTAGTTTCCTTTGTTGGCAAGTAGTAAAACATGTGTCCATGTACATTAATAAGATGGTTCATACCCATCTTGTTCCATTACTTTTGGGAATTCCCTGGACTGGAAAACCATATTCCTATAGGTCATGACTTTTTAAACAAAAAGTACTTTTCATTTTTAAGCTGTGCGTGAAAAAAATATTTGCAGCATTTGATGACACAGTTTAGTCGTACTCTTGGATTTTATTTTGGTTGTGATTTCTGTATAAATTGCAGATGCTTTAAATCTGTTATGCAAAGATCTGAATATTTGACAGTGTAAACACCCTAGCCTTGAGGGAGCAGTTTTGCGAGCAGGTTGTAAATGACAAAAAAACTATCCACGTAAGCTAATAAATTTGTGGTAACAGGCAATTGTTACTGTCACGCTGCAGAAATTTCCTCATATATGGACTCTATAGAACCGAAGCTACATTATAAAAGCCTTGCAGAAACCCTGTGAGTAAGACCAAAGATGATTAATGGACAAGATACACAACCAAGCTAAAACATTGACGATACTGGTGTGTTTTTGCTTAGCATTGGCAAAAAGAGTTAATTGAATGCATATATTAGCTGGAAAAGTGCATCTGAAAGGCTGTTATGAATGATTGATCACACACTTTACATTAATATAATATTGCATAAATATTTTTGCAACTGTTACGAATGCTGGCAATATTCAACAGAGTGGATAGCCTGCAGTCAGACTGGGATTGGAGTCTAGGCGGTGATGTTTGAAGTGCCTCTTTAGGTTTGCTCTAAAACACATGCAAATGAGAGCTGCAAAATCTTTTTTTTTTTAGATGCTTTGAGGTTTTTGGTCAATGCTTCAGGCACCAATGATTGATTTAAATCTCTGCAATAATATACGATGTCCATTTACCACCATTATTAAATAAAACTAATAGATTTGTCATTAGTTTGCAACATGCTATCTTTCACTGCATTTTGTTGACGTGACAACCAAATGCTAGTATTATGCAATTAAGCTTTGAACATTTGTAACGCGTAATTATATAAAGCTTCACCAGTAGTGAAATGGACGTGTCTTCTGCAACTCAAAATGGCAAATATGTTTAATGAGGGGTTTTGCTTCCTCTGTAAACTTTTATAAGCATCCCCTTAATTTGCAGAGACTAGTTGAAGCTTTGATTTTTGAGTTTTTGCTTTCATTGCATGTTATTTATCTTTATTCATACAGAGTGTGAGCCCAATGAGAGTGTGAACCAATAAGTACCAGGGAGAATACCAGACAAACAAAGTGATCGATTTCCCATTTCAGTTCTAGTGTGGACAGTAGACAATAGACCATCAGGAGCTTTTGCATTAAAAGTTCCCGTATTGAGTGTAATTTTTGTGCATTTTGTAGTATAGATCCAGTAAGGATGTGAAATTGTATCTCCAAGTAAAGAAAAACCAAGCAAAATGTATTTCAGCACCATGGACAGGGACACCAACTGCAGGCTTACAATTACACATCAAACCCCCTCCACTTTATTTATTTTTTTTAAACAAACCTATAGAGCTTCGTAGTCACGTTTTGTGCCGTTAACTCTTTGCACTAAAGTGTTAAAATAAAGCTTTGTGTGTATTTTTCAGGCACAACAAAATGGGGCTGATAGAAGTCCAAATATCATATCAATATATCAGTCTGTCGCTACTTACAAAACAGACATAAACTGTGTCTTGTTTTATTTGGAGATGCATTTGTCATTTTGTGATTTTTACCTGATATTGTAAAAAAAATATTTGAGTTTGTTGGCTTTATTGGAGAAAACAGTATTGGACAAACGTAGGGTGGAGACTGGGTAATTGTCTCAGCCAGAAATCAATTTCACACCAGTGCTCAGTGACCTAACCCCATCTATAATTTGCATACATATATTTCCAGGTTTTTAGGTCAGAAAAAAATCCATACAATACTACAAACAGCAGTACTACAAAAATACCAATGGCTGGTCCAATGGGATTTATGTGTTATGCTTATGTTAACTTCTTCAAACATTCCATACATTCCACTGAGAAACCATCTGAGCTTAGCCAAGTGTTTTAATGTTTACCTATGCACATTTACTGTCTGCGGGGGCATTTCTCATTTATTGGGTTCGCATCTAAAATTATCTGTTACCTTCAAGTGTCGCCCAGGTGGTGAAAAGCGTCTCACGTTTCAAACTGGGCTTTGATCTGCCAGAATATTTATTCAGTTTTCAGTTTATTCCTTTAGCAAAGCAGACAGCGTTTGGAGGAAATGGCTTCACGTGAATTTATTGAAGATGTGTTGCAGCTACATACATCTGAAGCGCCTTAATGGAGGGAATGTGAAATTTGTAGAATAGTACAGGTCTTTGTGCTGCTACTACAAAAAAGCATAATTTACACCAATAATGCAAAATATCTGTTGTCGTTAGGCTTGTCATTATAACGAAGTTTGAACTACAACATATTCCTTAAAGATCCATTGTGTAATTTTTCTGGTCCAGCATTTGAGTACAGGTCAGGATGATCAAACAAATGACATGTGAAATTAAACAATCAACGTAAATGGACATGTAAAAAAACACAAAAGTATCTGTAGCTTAACACTTAACACTACTTATATCTTGGACAACGGAATAACACATAATGCTCAAATTTCCACCACAAACTCTTGCAGAACTTGCAGATTCAATCATAGCTTTTTTAATACATCAAAAGTGAGACCGCAATTGATTATCTGTTGCATGCAATATTTGAAGAGATTACTTTGGGGAAAAAGGGGGTAAAAATACTAATAGATTTTCACTTTCTCTGTCTTATGTAGTTTCATTATCATATTGTGAGACTGAGTTAGGACGCACCGCAGTTTTTAATCAAGTGGAGATGCCCTGTCTGACTGCACAAGCTGTTTCTGGGCCAAAGTAAAGCAGGCGTCGTAATTGCTGTCGACCTACTGCTTGGGACTGCCCCTATTGAAAACTTATGAAAAGTTGACATTGTTAGAGGTCATTATTTTCTCTTGGCGCTTTCTCCAGACAGTAAGTGAAAGTAAAATGCATAATAAGTGTGTGAACAGTTGTATTGTTATCCACTGAAACTGGCTATGGCCGCTGACCTAAAATCATCACTCACCCACAGCCGATTTTCACATTTTCCACAGAATTTCTTTGCTCTTGAGTAACCTGTTTATTCAGTATGCTAGAAATATAGTTCTTACACACTTTACATGTATTTATTTATTTTTTTCCTGATTATTTACATATAGATTCTCACCAAAGGTATGAATGAATAAACGAATTAACACATATGGGATGTAGTTAATAAAAAAAATAACTCTGAACTTGTTTTATATTAACAACATTTAAAAATAGCCACTTTTTGCTTTGAACGCTGGTTTGCACGTTTGTCATTTCTCGACCCTGACACAGCATACCGGTGAAGTGAAAAAAAACATTCCAGAAGCACATTGAGAGAAGGCCAAGGGTTTGCAGTCACATAAAGCAAAATGTGACTACTTGGAGAATTTGAATGTAAAATAATGTTTTTGTTCTTGGTTACATAATTCCATATTTGTTGTTTGATATATGCAGACATGAGCTTTTTCCGCGGATTTGCGGAATTACGTGTTTTTTTTTAATGATTCTGGTGATTCATGAGATTCATGCAAATCTGCAATAAAATTTGTGGGAGGGGCCCTTAACCACAGCCCGGACCCAAGCTAAAGCAGCTGAATAAATTAAGTCTGTTTTAACCAAGAAGAATTTGCATCAAAGCCACGTTCATTTGTCACAAGCTACAGAGATATTCCTTATAATATTCCTTATAAGACATAATCGGTTACGTTCATACCTTCCGAGGCTTTGATGAAATTACTGATTATACATATACATATACATATACAAAATTAGACGTAATATTTCGCCCAGATTGCACCACAGAGCACCTAAAATCCCCACGAACCACCGGTCTATTGGTTGTTTGGTCCCACATGTTCAGTGATTTTTTTTTCCAAGTCAGGCTCATGTCTGTATATGTGATTTCTTCTGTATAAAGATATAGAAAAAAAACTGAGAATGATGAGGTGTGTTTAAACTTTTGACTGGTAGTGTCTGTGCCAGCCTCCCTGTGACTCAATCCTAACTTGTGTGTGGTCAGATAAAGCTTGATTTAATTACAATATCAATATGATACTGTCAAAGGTGATGTATTTGAATTACCAATGAACTGCACTATAGTCGTGTATGGGTTGAAGATAGCAATTACACTACCTTTGAGTTGTATTTTCCCCTTTTATAAACATTTGCTTGAAATTCTAATTTGTTTTGACAAGTGTTAGAATTCTGAGACTCAAATTTGGCAGAAAAGGTGTTTATTTTCCCAACATCACAACAAAGTTACGGAAATCTGCTATCTACGGCGTGATGTTTTTGTTATTAAAATATGTCTCAATTAAGGTTGAGTTTGGATCTGCATAACTGATGTATAAATAATTACGGGTTCAGAATTACTTTGGCAAAGCTTTGTGTTTTGTATTTGCTGAAAATATGGATTGTTTTTGAGAGAGAAAAATGAATCACCAGGACAAGCTTTGCCACACGTGGAATTAGTATGTGTGTTATTGTAGCGTGAAGGCCGCCACTTCATATTGACCCCATGTTGTCCTACAAAGCAATAACGCCTCATGTAATTTCATAAAACGTCAACAAACTGCATCAAAGGGAAAAACACAATCCGTACGCTTTAAGCCGCATTTGAACGCCCCATACGTTTTACCTTATAACATTACAGGCTAGGTGGTAACTGTTAGTTGTCATGTTTCATTTAGCTCAGGCAGAGTCCACTCTTCTTCCTTAATTTACCATTTTCTTCCACTTGCTTTGAGTTATTTCACTAAAAGATCCCAGATTTCAGCACTGTTGCGTGTAGCGTGTGGTGGTCAGAGCATGCAGAGAAAAACCTAATCGACTTTAAATCACTTGCACTGGTCCATGTGTTTGTGTGTTTGTGAGATTGTGAGTGTGTTTGTGTATGTGTTTGTGTGTTTGTGTGTGCTGTTGTGTGTGTGTTTGTATGTGTGGCCGCTCTGGGCTCAGTGGCAGTGCAGTTGTTTCATATTGTATCCCACTGTTTGTTGACCCCTCTGTGTTAGCAGCTGCATCTGGAACATGTGAGTCCTCTGTGTTTGCCCGAGTCTCTTTGAACCTGCTGCTATAAGGTCTGTGCATGCAACATTTTTTTTCATTTTGTGTTATTCTATGTGGACTAGTATTGTCTATCTAATGTATAATATATATTTAGCTTTTTGAAGTTTTGCCTTAGTACTTAAAGCCATACTATGAGTCCATGTCTGAAACTCCCCTAGTGTTTTAAGTCTCATCTTAAGATCCACTTTTACTCTCTGGCTTTTAACACTGCGTGCATGGTGTGGTCCTCTGTTGTCTTTTATTGGTTTGTTTTATTGGCCTGAGCCAGTAACAGAGTAACTGGAGAGGGCTATTGTTATTTGCTGGTTTCTTCTTATTTTTTCTCTCAGTAGGAAATCACATTTTTCACCCCCTGAACATGAACAAAAAGTTCCCAAACCAGGCATGGGATCAACGGCCAGATGAAAAATGTGACAAAGTTGCCATCGTGACGATGCCTGAAGTGTCCTAGCTCAACAGCTCCACCTGGAAGAGGACACCTATGGGAGTGGGGACCTACAGAGGCCAAAACGATATTCGGAACAGTGACAGAGAACAATAAGACAAGCCAAAAGTTGAATTGGCACATGGTTTTATGATGAACAGAAAGTTGGCCATATTGGATTAAAAAAAATTGCCGCCTGTTCACTTAAAAAAAAAAAAAAAAACCCTCCTTAAGGTTTTCTCGTAGCACAAAATGTCCGCATAATCGGATTTTGTATGTGGGGATTAAATTCAAAACCTACATACAGAAATATTTTTGTGTTTGCCAAAGGGTATATATTTTTGAAAATAATTGTTACGATTGAAATATTGCTAAAATAGTCTCAGTCATTTTTATCAGAGCTGGAACCTCATTCCACTCAAATGTGTCATTCCTCTTCCTGTTCCTCTTGTGTTTTTTTCTGAGCAGCTCTGAGCTGACAGAGGCTGTTGTTGACCGTGGTTGAATCCTAGCCCACCCCACTCTCAGCGTCTCCAATGGCACATTGACATATCACACTGCTGCTTCTCTCACATGTAGTATTGTATGAGGTTGTCACAAACCCCTGAGTGACAGGGCAAAGACTCAAAATACCATCTGTTTAGATCCATAGACTGAAGAGACAAATGAGTCATATGCACTAGATCCAAACCAGGGCCCAAAACAGGTCTAAACCAGGTCTTAACAAGGAGGAATTCAGTACATTATGATCACTATGTAAGGTCCAAGGTAAACTAAACAGTGCTCTTTGTTCATCTCAAATACAATACACCCAATACACCCACTTTGCCCATGTATGTTCAGAAGTAGCTAACAATCAGTGTAAAGTGATTGAAAAATGCATCAATAATTGCTATATAAGACATTGGTACCATTTTGCCTGCACCATGTTTCGATGTTGATGCAGCTATTTCTGTTTACCGCCACCACAGAATCACTGGTCTGAACAACCTAAACAGTTACAATTACCTCCCCTTTAACAAACTGCTTCTGCGGCCTTTGGTATGGGAATAGCTGAAGGTAATGAAGACTTGAAGTGTTTCGAGCAGGACGGCTGGAACAGAAAGCTAATAGATTACACTAAAGAGCGGGAAGCCATTGCGGATAGGCTTATAAATAGTCTGGAGGGGGACTGATAGGTAGCCACTCTGAGGGTGTATATTCAGATGGGCTGAGTGACTGAGAACCCCACTGTCTGATCGAATTTGTCAGCAGCCCAGATGGATGTGGTGCTAGCGGCTGTTACTCTTACCTCCTCCCCTCCTTCTTAGCCCCTTTGTCCTAGCTCTTTCCTCCTAGTTCCTTCTTCCTTGCTCCTTCTTCCTTGCTCCTTCTTCCTAGCTCCTTCTTATCTCCTTCTGTCCTAACTCCTTCCTCCTTCATCCTAGCTCTTTCTCCTTCCTCCTTGTTCACTTCTCCTTGTTCCTTCCTCCTTCTTTCTAGCTCCTCCTTCCTAGTTCCTCCCTTCTAGCTCCTCCCTCCTAGTTCCCTTACACTGCCCTCATGGCCTTGTGCTCTCTGGATTTTGTACAGAACCACAGAGGAAATGCTCATTTTAATAGCCACATAATTAATTGCCATCCCTCCTTGTTAAGGAAATAAAAGCCGTGCTGCCTCACAGTAATTGGCTCTGATTTAATCTGGGTTTTAATGGAGGTGAGGTGAGGAGCTTGGGTGTTGTTTGGTGCAGAAAAATTGGCAGGTTGGCTTGTGTATGTAATGGAAATATGGTTTGCTTTGTGCACAACATTTCACACATGGATTGCATCTTGGAGAATTTAGGCAAAAAAAAAAAAAATCTTTTAAAAAGGTCAGCAAAAACATTCAACTTTAGTTATTTTAACACTGCACAAAATATTTCAGATGGTACGAATCTGAAATGCTTTAACACATTTATCTGTGAAATTTCAGCGTAGCTTTGAGCAAAGGTGTTTATTGGAGTACCAGATTTAGACTTAACAACTAAAGTCTTAAATCTTTGAAAATTACGCCTGATAACTGTTATTTTCCTAATTATTTCAAATCAGCAGTTTGTCACATCAATTACAGTAATGAAAGTGGGACATTTTCAACAGTAATCTTGTTCTCTTTTTAACTTTTAACAAATCTCACAAACCAAATGCAATAAACCCATTGAATTCTAATGGGAAAAGCTATTGTATGTTACTAAACCATAGATCTCTGTTTAGCCCTCTTCAATATCTTTAAGTGCTGCATTTCCCCATTGCAGTTCCATTCGGGGTAAACGCTCCCACAATCACCCATTCCATATTTATTCCATACAACGCCAGTAAGAGTGCCTGAATATAGCCTCTAAGCATTCAGTATTCAGCCTTCATATCAGTAAAAGCAATAACAATGATGAACCAGCTTTGGGTTGCAGTTTACATTCACTGATGGATTTGAGAGCTTTAGATTGTGGCGCGGCGCTTTTTACGAGTAGTTAAGATTCCATTTCTGTTTCTCCCATGACCTCCATTTTGCAGAAGGTCCTGAAATCCAGCTTTGCTCATTTATCGTACCATCCCTCTATCATCGGAAGACATTTCTAAACGTGGCATAGTGGAGTGGCTGGATGTTTAACGTGCATATATTATGGGTTCATCAAGGCAAATCGCAACGTGGATCTGTCATCAGGGATTCATACAATGTGAGTGCCGCTTAATGTTGGATAATGTCTGCTGCAGCCCATTCATGAGACAAGATGCATTTTTCAGATTAATAATTTATTCTGAATGAACTTGGTGTAACCTAGAGTGCAAAGGGATGACAGACGCATCCAGATTGATTACTTGAATGTGAGACTGACTGTAAAGACTGAAAATAACATCTTTGTGTGTGTTTTCCCGTAGACTTATAATGGGTAATGGAGAGTGAAGTCATTTTGGCTTTTATGTGGTGTTGGATAAAATGTGGGCTCAGAAAAAAAAATAAAAAAATGCTTTTACTGTTGCACTATGTAACTTTTGCATGCTGGAAGGTTCACAATTAGCTTGTCTCCAAAGATGTGCTAATGCTTTACCAGGAATGTTCCACAGTGTTGCATTAAGCATACATTTAATCAATTACCAAAATCTTCTTGAAAAACATGCATTTATACTGGTTGCTTCTCCACAGATTTAACCTGCAACTGTCCTGTTGGCATGATGTGCTTGTTTTCATAGATGACTCATTTATTGTTGAGGTCAGTGTTGGAAAGCAAATGCATTTCTAATAATAAAAGCAGGCATTGCACCCTCCACCAGATAAGTTACATAGTGCACTGTTAAATAAATAAAAATAGATTGAAAAGTAAAAAGCAGTTTTATTCCACTCTCTGCTGAGCTCCACTGGTAGGTAACAGCTGGTATTTGTAGGGGATGAAGTGCTATTCTTTTGGGTGATGCTGTTGTCGTGGTGATGAGGTGAGTTGTGTTAGATGCAGTAATGCTGCTCCTTGTGTCTTCACAGGTTGAGGCAGGTTCAGTGGTGCTGTAACCAAGGTGTTTGATGGGCCAGAGGAGATTTTAACCTGTGATGAGGTGGTGACAGCGCTGCAAATGAGAAGTAGTCCCCCCGCTGATGTGGTGATGGCATAGAGGGCAGTGGGGTCTGTAATCATACTCACTGTGCTCAGATTGGGCTGAAGTGAAAGTAGATGATCTTGTCTTCAGATGGCGATGAGCGACAGAGGAGTGAGCTGCTATAGTGATGATGTGATACTTTTTGTGGGGTGACATGCTGTTGGCTCCAACTGGTTAGGGACAAGAGTCAGTTGAGTTGGTTGCCGCATATTGGTTAAAGGAGACATAATATGCAAATTCAACTTTTATGAGCTTTTACCTTTTATAGTGCTCCCTCATCACTGCTTTTTCATAGTTGTATTTAGATAGATACATGTGTGTTTGAGTAATGTATTGCTATAGTGCATTTAAAATTTGAGGGGTTACAAAATATCTGTTCTCACCTACCCCTTTTCCCATTCTTTGTACTTAGTTGCAGCCATTTGAGATTAATATTTGGTTTGCCATATAACCTGTATGTTGCATTTCAGTGCTAAGCGCTGGGAAAATATCATAGTGTGTATAATCTAATTAAGTTAGGTTTTGCATCAGAAGCGTTTGTCAGTTAAGATATTTAAGATATTTAGTTGACAAAGTAGCCAGATGCCAAAAAGTTTTGAAGTCAGTGTAGTAGGAGTTGCCGCTGCGGGAGAATTTAATGCCAGTGATGATCTGTCTTGTCGCTATAATGTAAAAGACATTTATTTAAAGTGTTTTTGTTATGGCATACCCAAAGCTGCCGGCTCAGCAGCCACCAATACGATATCTCATTTCCCTTGATTCTCTAAAATGATTTAATTGGATCTTCATTGTAATAAATGTTGCTCCACTCAAATTAAGTAGATATTTGGTGGATTTCAACGCCCCATTGCAGCTAGGCTTATTTGGCTGTGTATGTGTGTATTTCATGTGTGTCCATGCGTGTGTGTGTGTGTGTGTGTGTGTGTGTGTGTGTGTGTGTGTGCGTGTGTGTGTGTGTGTGTGTGTGTGTGTGCGTGCGTGCGTGTGTGCATTTGTGTGTGAGTATTTGTGTGCGTGTGTGCATTTGTGTGTTCGCGCTCGTGAGTGTGTGCGCGCGCGTGCGTGTGTGTGTGCATTTGTGTGTGCGTGCTTGTGTGTGTGTGCGCGTGTGTGTGTGTGGGGCCTGTCTTTGCTGCAGCTGTACTCTGGCAGGTTAGAGAGCTTTCCCTTCAGAAATCAGCTGCTCTCTCAACTGTTAAATCACACTCCAACCAGTCTTTGAGGAGAAAATTAATTACTTTGCCTTCTCCGTCTCTCTGTCTGCATTATAGGCCTCCTTCATTCTTCACCATTTTCTCTTTTAAACTATTTCTTTTTATTACATTTGCCTGCAAAACTACTTTTCAGTGTTTTTGACATCTTGATACTAGGTTTAATGTGTAAAGTTCAGGCTTGTAAATATGGATTGTTGGTCAAGAACATCTTGCCCGCAGACCGCGCTGTAGTCAATAGATGTCAAGTGTCTTTGTCACATCAGGGTCACAGCCACTTTGAGACCAATGTGAGTCTTTTGGGTAGGCAAAGTATGAACATGGAATGTTTATATGTTAATAATTGTTTTTGGCAAATGTAGCACCAATAAAAGGTAACATGGTGACTTAAATAATAGTGTGTTATGCATTAGCAGTTAGTACCCTATAGAAATTGTGTAGAAGATGTGTGCATTGCCATGAGTCTGACGAGATAATGCATATCACCATGTGCATGTCACGATTTGATATATTACGATATATCACGATACTAAAACATTGGACGATATATTGTGATTTATCAATAATTACTTCTATTAATATAGTCAACTGCACCTTCAGGAGAACACAATTGCATGAAATATAATTTATTAAAATGCTTAAATAATCAGAAAAGTGAATGTAACTAATGAATTATGTGAAAAATATTATTTTTAAAAATCAAATTGGATGCATTTTGAATCGAATTGAGAATTGCTGATATATCACGATATATCAGTGAATCGATTTTTCTCTTACACTCTTAATAGTAATAAAATACCCCCTTTAAACATGGATTTGCCAAAGTATATCTAAAGTATTAAAAACCAGCCTCTAATTGTTGTAGATTTATAATGCATTTAAAATGAAACACATGTACCACTTTTCCGTAAAAGCACTGCTCAAATAGTCAAGTGAAATAGACTATTTTGGGTCAGGGGTGCTTTGTGCACCCACACAGTTAGTTCCTAAGACACATTATAATAATTTAGTGTTCCATTTAATGAGTGAGTTGTCTAGTTTGGTGTAGAAATTCAAGAAAAACTTTGAAAGCTATTATAGAGTCAAACAAGGGTCATGCTATGATGTGGTACACTCAGTTCTTACAGGATGAACTACAAAGACATTTTTTCAATTTTCTTTTATCAGTTTCACAGGTTTCAGGTCACAAGTTGTTAGCACTAGCAGTCCAGGCAACAATCAAAATGCATAATTTTTAATACCAATTTATTTTTCAGTTTGTTTTAGACTTTGGGGAAACACTGATAGATAATGCGAATACACTAGAGTGATACATGAATAGTTAACAAAGCTATGTTCTTTACAGTTCCAAATTGAAGATGTGGAGAATGAAGACAAAAGATACGCCTTGTTCCTGGAGCTGCTCGGATCGGCCCAAAAGTGGGAGGACTTCCAGGTGCTCATCGTCCTGCTCCAAGCCTGGCCCCCCATGATCAAAGACGACGTGTAAGTCCATTCACTTTGCTCTTCCACGTCTGTTCCTTTGTTGTGCAGCAGAAGGGGCCACCATTTGTTCCTCTGGCTCTGTTTACTCTTCATTAACGCCTGCCTCAAAAAAGGAACCCAGGGGTAAAATCATAACTATCTTCTGTTCACAGTGGTGGCTTCGTTAACAATAGGGATACATTTACATTTTAATGACAACTTTGGAGCTTTGTGCTTTCGTCTGGCAAAGGTTAGGATTGAACTATCTAATCGCGGCGGGGCACATGTTGCACGGAGCCTTTGAAAAGTTGGAGAAAGGATTCTTCACAACAGGCACGAGGCTGGGGGCTTCCGACGGCAGCTGGAGAATTGGGAGCTGCCAGGATTATCGATAAGTGCCTAATGGTGTGATTGCTCCTCCGCCGCTCCATTGTTCTCCATTAAAAGTGTGCATCACTCAGGGGAACTGCGCAGCGCTGCTATCAGGAGTTAATCCTTCCAGCTCAATCAAAGCACACAGCATCAGGCAGCTTCGATCTGCAATTTAAAGTGTTTGTCTCAAGGAGGAGAGGGGAGATGGGCACAGGCACATATCTGCACACTGTGTGACTCAGCTTTGAGCTTGGACCCCCATCTATGACAGGGACAGGGGCTTGGAAAAAGTTATGTACTGTATATCTTTTTGATATAAGATTTTATATGTACAGTCAAACAACACTGCAGTTGAATTGTAAAGCTCCCTGAACTTTGCAGGTAACCGGTGTTAAATCTCCAGCACAACTGAAATATATATCTTTTGGTCAATTTGCTTCCTAAAAAATACACACACAGCTTTATTTTAACACTTTAATACCCAGAGAAACCTGCACAAAATGTGATATGGAGTTCTCATAGAGGTCTGTGGTAAAAGCCACTGCGGGTGAATTTGTGGTAAATTTGAATGACCGAATTTGAGGAAAATAATCAAAATGGCCCTATACATCTGCCCAAAAATACCCAACTATATGTAATATAGTTGGGTGTTAAGTCCTACAGCACAAGTTGCTAAATGTGCAAATAGTATATAATATGGTATACATCGGCATATAATACTTGTTTGCCAATGCCCAGTCTTTTTAGATCTAGATAGTCATGTGAAATAATAATTCAAAGCCTCCCTGTATGGCAGTGCGTTTGTACACTGCACTACAGTGTTCCATTCAAAAGTGCCTCTGTCTGTGCACTTTTGAATGGAGCAACGGGAGAGCTGGGATTAGCTCCAGTTGGTTCGAGTTCACTGTGGGATCCTGCCACTGCTCCACTGATAGAGAGCACAGGTGCAGAGTCATCATCTCCACAGGAACCACTTCCTTCAGCTGACTTTAGTGTCTTTTTACACCTGAAAAATGAAATAAAAGATTTGATCAATTACCTGAATGTGGATTTACACTGGCCACTTTATTGCAAGACACTATTAGTGCCTTAGCAGATGTCCACTCACTTCCAGACCTTCTTCATTTGATAATTGTATTGTATAACTTTTATTCTATAATTTCCATATTTGTTCAAAGTTATTGCCTCTTATTCAAGTCTCTTACATTGCATTTACATTATAGTCTTATATCATCACCTCTTAAATTGAGGATAACATTCAAGTCTCTCAGTGACACGAGACAGGAAGCAAACTTTACTGACATGAGGAGGCGTTTACTCAGGGTTAAATCATGGCTGGCTACTGTCTGTCAGGAGCAGATCTGTGTGAGACCACAAGAGGCAGTATTATGAAACCATCGTACTGATCCTTTAGTGAAGCCACATAAGCCCTGTCATGATTCTGAGCACGGTGAGGCTGGCTGGGACCCCGGGATGCTTTTGGCCCCCTCACAGTCGCTCATATCGAGGAGCACAACACAGAGAGGGGCAATGGTGACTGGTCCACAGAGGAACATAGGGCACACCGATGGAATGTTAAATGACAAGTCTGCATTTCAAAGTTAGTTTGGGAGCAGCTATGGGCAATACTGAAGATACAGAGTGTTTAATAGAAATGATTGACATATTCGAGCAGTGCAGTAAAAATGTCCCTAAAGCACAATAGACATTTAAAGACATTGTACCTAAGCAATTATGTTGATATTTTCAGCTAATGACATTTCTAAATAATAATAAATTAAATACTAACTGGAGAGCAAGACAAAATAATATAAAGTCCAGGTCACTGATAATTTAACTTTTTACATTGTACAACTATAGAGCGTATAAAAGAGTGTCATGTCACCCATAGCGTTCGGCTAGTTGAATGAAGCCCGCAAGGCTATTATATGGCTATTATAGGGATGAATTTGGAGCCAGTTTAATATTAGGAATAGGACTTGATTTATGAACAAAATAGATTAATAAAAAGACCATGATCATGTAGAGCTGGTTCATACAAACATTTTAAGACCAAAATGATGAGGCTCGCAGCAGTTACAGAGAGAAAGAGGTGATAATTTTTCAATCACCCCGTGCTCACTTTCTAATTGGAATGCAGCAACTAGCTATTACAGTCTATGTGTACATTAGCAGTCTCTTAAAGATGCACTATGTACCTTTAAGGTGGTGGGTCCATCATCCATTTGTCCCATATGTTATTGCTTTGTTTGGAGTATTCCTCAGTATCTATCATGGCTGGTGATGGCTGAAGACTTCCACGGAAAGTTTGAAAAATAAATGAGACTCCTGACCCGTAGCTTGGCCTAATGGTGCCACTTACTTGTCTCCTTGGCGATGGATAAACATTTTTAGGTGAAATGCCATACTTCTGAATATTCCAGTCGAAGCAATATCCTCTTTATGGAGAGAAGCAGATGTCAGATCCATTAGAAAAAGTATGCACTTTTGAAAACATGGTGAGCCCCAATTCAGGTTTATTTAATTCAAAACCTCAAACTTCTGTAAATGAGAAATACAGATCCATACAGCACAGCCTCCCTACAGTTTCTATCATAGTAAGAACACAGCTGCGCTCTTGTTTCATCCCATGCAGGTGAAGTGGTTTGAGTGTCCTGTTTTCTCCCCTCGGGGTCCTGTTTTCTCCCCTCCATCTTCACCTCTTCTAAAAATCCTACAATTCGTCTTGGCCCACTCATCCACACCGTACGCTCTCGCCATATATGCAAGCACCTCTTTAAGCCACACTTAAGTGGGCTAATCTTAGCTTTAAACATTGCATTCCCCTCAGGCAGGCTTTATCAGCATGTTGCCATCTGCTTATTATACTGGTGTGTGGGCTCCACAAAAGCACAGTCACCTCAGATGGCGTCTCCTCACTTCACCTCCTGTCTCGTCTCTCCCCATCACTTTTGGTTTAGCACTGCTTAGATGGATTACACTGAGAAAACATGCTATTTTTATCGCAAATATTAGTTGTGTACTTGGTGTACTAGTTTTAGTCAACACAGTTTTTACACTAAACAGTTGAGGAAAATATTTTGCACTGTGCAACTTTTCTGGTGGAGGGTCCGTCACCTGTTATTGCTTTGCCCGGAGTGTTCCATTGTATGACATTATACATATCCATCTTGCATTTATTCATTACAGGTGTTTCAATTGCTCAAAAATACAGTATTTCCTTATGTGAATAGGGGTGACTCTCCACAGATCTGAATTGTAATGTATTGTGGAACATTCTAGGCAAAGCAAAAAATGCTTCACAAGTTACACACCACAGCTTAAAATTATATAATAGATGATTCCATTTTCTTTTTAAGAGAAACTGTAATTATTTAATTTTATCTCACCTTAGACTTCATGTTTTAGTGGTTCCAAATTTGTTGTGGTCACCTTCTTCTAATTGTCAACCCTGTCACAATTATAATCATTATGTAATTTTGTAAAAATGAATCACAAACTGAAAAAAAAAAAGATTACAAGGATACAATGAGGAGCGTGTCCCAGACTTCATTTTTAGCTCGGTTCCTCTTCACTGCTAAAACAATAATCTAGTTTGCAATTATAGGCACACAGTCATTGGCCCAGCCCCAAAACCACCTCCAGAGAATAGGGATAGGAGATAGACAGGCGATACTGCCATGCAAAGTGAATAATAATGAATGTTAATTAATAAAATAAATGTCTTCCATAGGATCCATCACACAGCTAAGATATAATTAACAGATAATGAACTACCTCCTTCTTTTGACTGATGTATTAATAACTACAAGGGTACTTAGTGGAGCGCATATTTTAACCTTGGTTATGCTCCTAATTGAATCCAATAGACATCTTAGGAAAAAAATGCTCTTAGTTATTTCCTTGCATTGGTCCCATGGCTCGACCTGCCTCCCGATGTCATGACAACAGCGGTCTAAAATAACCCCGTGACCTCCGCAAATGTAAGGATGATGTTTTTATTGCCTTCTCACAGTTGACATTTGCAATCCTATGGTAAAGGATAATCAGTTTGCATTGGAGATATTACTGGAGCCGTACAGGAGCGCATGCAGATGTGTGTAAACAAACTGACACTTGCCATCGCTCCGAGCCATCCCCAGTGTTCGGTGGAAATCAACTCTGGAGGTGTGAGCTATTAACTGCGCGGCTCTTGTGGGCTCCGCTTTTCACAGTGTTATTGGAAGTGACGGCGCATCAACAGCTCTGTCAAACTGTTATTATATTAGCGTTAGCATTTCTTTTTTATACGAAAGACTATGGTGTGATCAGGCCTTAGTACTAGAAAAATATTGCGTGCACTAGGTTATAGGAGACCGAACGAAATGAAATGACATATTGCAGTTGAAAGCAATATTCAACTGCAATATTGTTTTTTTTATGCTCCTTTTTCGATCTCAAATGTAACACAAATAAAAATCTAAAATAATTTGTCTATACAGAATTGCATGGATAGTTCGTCACCTGCTTCTCTCTGTGGAGATATTACCAATAGCTATTATCAATAAGGTGCACTTTATCATCCATAGGGAAATTTGTCTCTGTATTTGACCCATCCTTCAGTCGGTAAGTCCCTTCTCCTGATCTTGAACTAGACTTGGTCAATACTACTTACTGGAGGATTTTACCTGCATATTTTGGGTTGATGGAGAAACCGGGGTGCCTGGAGGAAAATCACCCAGACACAAGGAAAAAGATGCAAACTCTGCATAGAAAGAGCCAATCCACCAATGTTGTTGCTTAGCCTGGAATGTTCTGTAGTATGGCTTTAAAGTTTGCAGCAAGAGAGGCCTAACGAATGTACTTTTTGAAATATTGAGTGTTAGGTGGGAGATGTATTGTTGGTTGGTTCCGCACAAAGTCTGATAACAACAAATCAACAAGCAATCAGACTGTTTCCGGGATGTAAAACTATGGAAATGAAAAGGGGATAAAAACTTGCTCCGTCTGCCTTTTCATCACAATTCCTATATTTTATTTCTCTGTTTGTGCTGCTCAATAACTGCTGATGAAAGCTAAACTCGCTCCATCACAGCCTGACCATGCCTCTGCCTCCTCTCATTTCCCAGAGCGGCGACGGAGCGTAACCCATGGGTGGTGCTGACCTCTGCTCTGCTGACCCGCTGTCAGGGGTCAGAGGTCACGTTGGACCTCGGTCAGCAGGTCGTCACCATGGTCCGGTCACTATACAACACCAAGCACAAGCTCCTGGCTCAGGTAATTTACGTTCTGTATTCATGAAACTGCATGTACACCCTTTTACATGCTATAGCTCTGTTGTCATGCTTGGAGTGAAAAATACCAGTCCGCGGGCAGCTGTATTGAGCTCAGCATTTTAATATAGAAGAACACTATTAAGCATGTTACCCGGGGCAACATGCTAGCTCAACATACTATAGGCCTTATCCACAGCTTTGAAACCTGCCCCCCGATACTATCCATGCCCCACTGAGCACTGGTTCGCCTAATGACATTCTGTATGTGTCTAGCAGCAGCTGACTGTGATATTAGTTTAGCGCTAATGCTATTCAGCGTGAATGGGCTAGCGTCAACTCGGCTGTCTCTAATATTAGTGTGGCAGAGGAGGAAAAGGAGCAGCGGGGGGTGGGGGGGCAGGAGGAAGCAGAGGAAGGCCTTTTACTCTGCTCAGAACAGCTTTAATTTGAATCTGCTGGAATGAAACCGGCGGAGCATGGGGGGAGTCAGATTGCATTGTGATATCCATATATTACAGGATGCCTCTGTGTGTTTGCTGCTTGCGTAGTAGACCTTTTAGACGTATTATGTGGCTACGTGTACGCACTGTATATATGCACATCGATTAACCTTTACTGTTCTTCCACTCCACCTGCACCTCTTTTTTTGTCCCTTCTTTCTCTGATTACATTTCTGCCTTTTCATCTGGCTTGGGTTGATTTGAATGCTTTTTCCTTTATCTCTCTGGACCCATATCTTGGCCCTAATCTTCCCATTGTCCTTCTGTAGTGCATCAAGAGCATAGCCATGCTGTTGCTGGAGCAGCCCAGCCTGCAGCAGTCTGCCCTCAAGCTGATGGCAGAGAGCGGAGATGAGGAGCTGCTCAAACTGACCCTGGATCAGGTCAACAGCATGAGCACGGTAAGGGTCACAAGCAATACATATATATGCACAGGAATAACATGGCTTTTACAATCGGAGATAAATTTTATTAAATAGTTCTCCGTTTTGAAAGTATCATGCAATCATGCAAGATATTCTAATACTGATGCAATGTACTTATGCAAGGCCCTCAATGTATTTAAAGAAGAAGCATGTTCAAAACATTACAATAACATATATATGTGTGTGTGTGTGTGTGTGTGTGTGTGTGTGTGTGTGTGTGTGTGTGTGTGTGTGTGTGTGTGTGTGTGTGTGTGTGTATATATATATATATATATATATAAATCATGCGGGCACAACAAGAATAAAGTCGTAACATTCTGACATTAAAGTCAGAATTTTACAAGAATAAAGTCGAAGTAAAAATTAAGTTGTAATA
>KN492931.1:38533-54885 GCA_000787155.1 Scartelaos histophorus
GTTTGTACTGCGTTTGTACTGCGTTTGTACTGCGTTTGTACTGCGTTTGTACTGCTGGTGTTGTGTGTCACGGCACATGGAGCTGTGGTTTAGTCTTGGTTGTATGTGGAGAGAGAGCGATGGGTGGACTGTAGACAGGAATAGCTGGTGCTTTGGTGATAAGTGATGTGTGCTGGATCTCCTTCCCGTACACTCTCCATCCCCACGTTGCTCTCTCTGTACCACATCCATATTGGACCGGGTCAGCGAGAAGAGTCCGGCGCGGCGCTGTCCTGACTTAGGCTTCCTCTTGATATGTTTGTCTAAACACGGTCTAACACAGCAAAGAACAAACTGACCAGGAACATTTCCATGTGCCATTACGCACTGCTCCCTAATTAGGCATAGGCACATTTAAGCTCCTGAACCCATAAGGAGCACATATGAACAACAGAACACAATGCACTCCCTTTGTCTGTAGGTCAGAATTGGAAAAACTATTATTTTGGCCCAGTGGGTTTTATATACCTATGTTTTCCCTATTCCACATACAACCAAGACTAAACCACAGCTCCTCGCGCCATGACGCACAACACCAGCAGTACAAACGCAGTACAAATGCAGTGTCGCTTCAAAGTACTTGGACTAGTGTGGTGATGGTGGCTAAAACAATCAGTATTTCAATTTCAATCAATATTTGTGCGTAAACCCCAACGTAAAGTAAAGTTTTGCTGAACAAAATGCTCCAAATTCTCTATAACGCACCAGCCTACCAGCCTATATTCTCATAGTATTACGACTTAATTTTTACTTTGACTTTATTTTCATAAAATTACGACTTTATTGTCGTAAAATTACAAATTTATTCTTGTAAAATTATGACTTTATTCTCGTAAAAGTACGACTTTTTCTGGCTTCGACTTTATTCTCGTAATATTACGACTTTAATGTCGAAATGTTACGACTTTATTCTTGTTGCACCAGCATAATAATTTTTTTATGTGAGCCTTATACGCCGTCGTACAAAAGAGCATACATAAAGAGAATACGTGAATACACCTCTCAAAACATGTTTTAAGCATAACTCTTGGGTGAACAATTGCATAGTTGCAGAGTTCTGTGTTGTCATAATACAAAAATTGACTTATGTTAGTTCTGGTTTTTGCTTCCTGTTCAATTGCACATCCAGTTTTAGGCTAGTTTAAAGATGCACTATATAACTCTTCTGGTGGAGGGTTCACCTACATTTTTGTCTCCATGATGATGTATTTGCTTTCCTTGGTTCACAGTATTGTTCTTAACTTAACTATCACTATGGAAACAAGCAGGAGATGCTACCAGAGCAAGATACTAGTCAGATCTGTGCAAAGGATGCCCTGCTTATTGTGGGTGTACAAGTTCTTTGAGGAATAAAAACACCCATATTTGACAGAATGAAAGATGGATGTGTTCAGACCTTATACCCGAAAAGTTACAAAATGCACCTATGTATTGATATCTGTGTGTATTTTCTTTTTCTTTTTTTGACCACCCTATCTTGCATTATAAATAGTGCATATATTCCTGTCTGTCTGTTTCTGTTGCTTTCTCATCATCCACATTTCCTCTAAATGTAGTCCCTGTTTTGCTTTTCTCTCTTAAAAAGATAATTTAACTCTTCTACTTTTTGTCTCATACTTCTTCTGTCAATGAAAAACACCAGACTTGCTGACATTACCTCTGTCTGACTACCCCATTTAAAATCTGCCATTGCAAAGACACATTTTAAGACGGGTCTTGACAGAACTATTGAGTTAGAATAAAACTTTTTCGTTATACTTGCCGCTCACCTGATTATTTTTCTTTTTTACTACAATGGTTGAAAAGGACAGACATTGTTTTAGATGGGTCAGATAAGGCAGTATTTGCATATAGAGTGAAGCCCTTTTATCTGATCTTAAGTGGCCACAACCAGACGCTTAAAGGTGCTTATTAGCGTCAAACGATAAGGAAAACAAATTGGTGTTGTAATTTTTATTGGTCCAAAGTTTTGATCTGCTGTCAAACTTTTCGATCTTAGCATAAAAGCCATGAATAAAACAACGTCGATGTCCCTAACTTTTGATTTAGTGCGTAACTGTCCTTTAGTTTTGCAGAGTCTCCATCAGATAAGTGAATCATCTTAAAGTGTGTGGGCTGCACTTCACTTCAGCATCAGATAAGCAACAGGCACAAAGCAGGTCTCTCCGACCCGACGGACCCTGGGTTTGTTGTGGGATCAGATAAAAGAAAGCCATGCTATTAAGAAACAGAGGCCCTATTAAATGTTAAGCTCGTTGGATCGCAGCACCTAAGCAATGGGGCACTTTCATCCAATCTGAAGAAATAAGTTCAAGCTGCTAAAGTAGGATCAATTTACAGATTAAGACACACATACTTCTACTATGCAATTGTACAAAGATTAAGAAGATACACACATACCGACGTACATTTGTTTCTTATCGTTTTTGCATATTAATTAAATCATTTTTAATGCTGATGCCCTTCCTACTGTATTTCCATCTTGACCATTTTCATCAGTCTATAAATACACTATATTACCAAAAGTATTGGCTCACCTGCCTTTATACTATGAACTGAAGTGCCATCCCATTCTTAATCCATAGAGTTTAATATGATGTGGGTCCACCTTTTGCAGCTATTACAGCTTCAACTCTTCTGGGAAGACTGTCCACAAGGTTGAGGAGAGTGTTAATAGGAATTTTTGACCATTCTTTTATATTTATACACCTGTGGCCAGGCCAAGTGATTAGGACACCTGATTCTGATCATTTCAATGGGTGAGCGAATACTTTTGGTAATGTAGTGTATGTATCTCAGCTATATTTGTTCATTTTTCACACTTCTTTCTTTTACATTTTCCACAGGTGCAATATGTTACTTTTCTAATGGGGTGTACACTGCAGACTTTGCATGCTTGTCTTCATGGAGCTGTAATTGCCTCCTCTGTAATGTCTCACAGTATGGCATTAAACTTAAACAATTTTTACCACACCGGGATGGCTTCATCTACATGTTACCAAGAACATACAGTAGATGAGCTAAATGCCATGCTGTGGAACATACTCCAGGAAAAGCAATAATATCTCCAAGGAGACAAGCAGGTGACTGACCCTCATTAGAAAAGTTACATAATCCCCCTTTATCTCTGTACCTTAACCTGATTTGACATAATTTTATAGTAAATCAGATGCCCTTTCCAAATCAAGTTTCATTTATTCAGAGGAAAAGTGGCCAAGAGAAGATAATGAATATTCTTCTGTTTAAATTATTTTATTCTTTCACATCTTTCCTATGTTGAAAATTCTACTGTCCATTTCACTCACGCTTTTCTGGGGACACTTTGAGCTCTTTTGGTAATAGAAACTCACCTGCACTGACCTGATCCAAGCTGTACCACTCCAGACGAGAAAATAGACGTGTTCAGAGAAAATGGAATCGGCCCAGACAAAGCCGAGACGAGAAGGGAAAATTACCCCACAAAGTATGATAATGTAAAGTTAAAGAGAAAAAGAAGGCACCTGAAGGCATCCGAACTGAACAGGGGAATTTAAAGTTGGACGAAAACCGACAAAGACAAATCAGAAGGACTTAGCGGGGTTACGGGAGCGGGGGGAGACAGGTAGTATGTCACAGCGCTCAGAATAAATGTGGAGTCTTGTGAGGGGAACGTACAGGGCCTTGTTCAGTGCAGCGTAGAACAGCATTTATCTGCAGATAACATCGGGACCGACAGAGACCCTCAACTCTAATACATCTGATAATACTGCGGCGCTGCAGCAGTGGACTAGTCTGTCTGTGGTGAGACCGAGCTCTTGTGTTGTGTTTTCAAGTGCTCAAATACAGTGGGCTTGAAGTCACTCGAAGCTACAAAAACATAAGCATAGTGTTTAACTGGTGTAATTTTCACTCTCGACAAGTTGTGAGAATAAGCACTTTATTGTGTTTGTGTGAAGGAGTTAGAAAAGTTTATATATCAAAAAGAAACAAATGAGAATGGGGACACTTCAGACTTCATTGGGAAATACTTGGTGTAAATGACAAATGTGAAATTGTATATTTAAAGGTGCACTGAGATGTTATTCCTTTGCCTGGAATATTACATAGTTTCTAGCATTTATTTATTACGGTTGTTTCTATTGCTCAAAAATGCAATAATTTCTTCTGTGAATAGCTTAATGATACCTTTCTTGTGATACCTAGGTTTAATCTATTAGAAATGTTACAGTGTGTACCTTTATAGTGTCAGTAAGTAGGAGCGGTTGATATGGCAAAAAACATTCATTCATTTTACAAATGACAATGCAGACTTTTAATTAATGGCAGTTAACTAAATATCCATGCTATTTATTCCTTTATTTGATAGGCACTGTGCATATTAATGAACATCTGTAATTACAATGTAAATATTAGATCGTCATTTCCATAATGTCTCCAGGCAAATAACACAGAAGACAACTGCAAAATCCTCTGTATACGACAACCCAAAACAATTAAACTTTGCCACAAACAAAACAAACAAAGACACAAGAGATCACAATTCAGTCTCTTGTAAAAATTCATATTCATGTTTATGCATAAAAGTGTCTCAATATTTCACTGTAGCGAAATGTTGGGCTTTGAAGTTTGTTATTGTGACAGGTTTACATTTATGTAAAGATACAATATCTTTGTATGTACCGAAACATCATATAGTACTAAAGAGAAACTGATTTACTGGCATTCTGACCACAGAATAGAAACTTGTTTTATTGAACCACTTTTTACTCGTCAAACAACTTCAAAGAAAAGTGCAACTTCCATTTCCCTCTTCTGTCAGGGCTGTCTGCCAAAGATGAGTGATCACATAACCCAATTCTATCAAATCCAGATGATGGAAATACATACTTAATCTGGTGCTTTTAATGTGGGCCTGGGATTTACATTTCAGATTGATTTGATAGATCCTTTCAGCGCTGTCAAAACCTTGCTTTTTTGAGACCTTGAACAGTATATCCGTCTCCACGTGGACAGAAATAGAAATAGTGAGTCACCAATGGCACAATGAGATTAGATTTGATTCAGCGCATGAATGTAATGCTGTTATGTTCTTTGGGTAATTTTATTGATGTCGCTTGTCGTCTAGCCGCTCATTGTTCGGAGCCACGAGTAAATTCAATACAAACCAGCAAAAATACATTTCAATTTTCTGTGACCAGCTTCGCCGAGAATGGAAACAAAACATTGCCACAAATTACTTTTCAAAAACTGCTGATTGAAATATAGTCGGGATTAATTAGAGTGGGTCTTTTCTACTCTTTATTAATTTTTCCAGTAACAATGTGATGCCCAATGTTGACTTTTACAGTGTTCTACCATAAAGTAAACACAATGGTGGAGTGAGTGACAGCTCTTATCTGCGCAAAGTCTCAACCCTAATTGAATAGGTAATGTAAAAAATATAATAAAATAACCTCACAGATGCACCATATTTATTTTTATACGAGAGATGCACTTTAGATTGGAATTCAACAAAGGAATAATTCCTGGAGATTAGTTTTTAATTAAACTGTGTTGGCTGTGAAAAAGTAATTTATTTAGCTCCATGTGTGATGTATGTTCTGTATCCGTGTGTGTGCCTCTACTACTCTTAATTACATCAGTATTTATAATTAGTTCAGTATTCAAAAAAAACCCTATTAATGGAGACATACATTACATTACATATGTAACAGTGATGCTGAAAACACTCAGTGACTTCCTTCACACATGGACAGTTTGAGTATTAATATCAACAAAGTCACACTCATGACCCCCATAACGAGTCTGAGTGATACAGAATCTCTTCATTCGCAATTCATAGAACTGTAGTTATTTATGTAACTCTTCATTGGTATTTTTTATATTTGAAAACCTTATTTTTATTATCTGCAGATACTGGTTGTAGACCACAGGATTATCAGACTTCAGTATTGATCAAAAAATCCATATTAAAGCAACCTTTAGTGCTCTTGCTATTTAACTTGTCATAGGTGTGTTTGCTCTATAGTCACCGTGCTGATCCGGTGCTCACCACTGTCTAAATGTGTCTACTTGTGTTTGCCACTTCCTACTTCATTTTTTATTTATACGTCTTCACAGCCTCTTCTTCTGTCACTTCCAATCATGTCTCTGTGTTAGCAGGAGCTGTGTGTAGTCAGACTGGAGGACAGCTCAAGGAAGCACATATAGTTGCGTGTTGTTGAAGGCGCTTTGTGATTTAAATGATAAGAGAAAGCTCGAGAATGCATTATGTATTAGCCAATGTACGTGTACTGTAATTCCAATTAGGCTTTGCTCCGAGGTGAACTGAGGGGAACCAGGCAGGGCAGCGGGAACGCAGGATGTGAAGGCGGAATTGAAATCAGGGTTCGAAAGTTTGATCAGACCAATCGGCAATCATTTAGCATCCCACGGAAAAACTAGCAGGAGCCGGGACAACCTTGACAGTGAAGTGAGGAGGTAATGGCAGGAGCTGGAGGCGGTTTGATGTGGGCCGCTGCTGTCACAGTGACTGTTTGTTCTCACAGTGTGCGGAGAAGACGACAGGGCTTGATTGGAGAGGCAGGAGAGCTGTTGTTTGCGCCTTTAGACAAGACTTAGGAGAGGCTCTTAACCTTACCAACATGTACGCACTCAGGCAGACCACAGCAAAAGTACATACGCCGATGGACAGCTTTTAATGTTCCCCGGGCTTTTGACCTTTGAGAGAGAAAGGGAGGGCATGACAGATGTATTCCCACTTCAATCACATTGTATTGGCTCCGAGTTGTTTGGTTCTGCCTCATGCAGGAGAACAGCAGGGGAGGCTCAGAGACAGGTGAGGAGGGGAAGACGTGGACTGCTAAGTGTTGTTGGGACTGACAAGCTCCAAATAGCATAGGGAAAAATATTTGTTTTGTATTACAAATTGCAGAGCCCCATGACTTATGGAGGTCAAACATAAACTCAAGCTGGGGAATAAGAAAATGGTCTTTGTATAGCCCCCTCCATATTTTGTAAACAGAACGTCTATATTCTAAAGGCTGATGCCTAAAGGACCACTGGCTGTAATGCATTTACAATAGGAGAGTTACCGCTAAACCGAGCTTTTTGACCTTGTTAGAAAACCATAACCTGTGTGGTAGCTTTAGTTTATTGATGTAGCTCTTAGCATCAAAAGTATCATAAATGTTAACAACTATGTCATTTACATTTCTTAACTTTAACTGTTATGATGGACAAATTGCACCAAAAACATAATGGACCATAACAATTTGACAATGAAATGTTTGTGTTGTTTCATCAAGCACCACAAATCCTTCTTAAATTAGTGCACTTTGAAACTGGAGCTGGCAGTTAGACACTTTATGCTGGTTGATCTATGTCACAAACAAATAAACAACAACCATTTGTTTCTTCAGTCTTAAAACTTGCCTCATTAAAAGGATTGGGATAGAACATTTACACCAGTACCAGGCTGTGTGTGCAGCTACATGTCACTCCTTGAAGCCTTTACACTACAGGAAGTGAAAAGTGCATTGTTCTGTCTTTTGACCCATGCACAGTACAGTGATTCCGCTGTTGTGGTTATTATTTGTAGAGTGCTCAGAATTTATTCATTTCAAAATTACTAAACAAATAAGGTGGTCACTTTTAGCTTTTTATACGCTGTAATATACCAAGCATATGTTTAAAGATTCCATATTGTGTGAAATTTACACTTGTGTGATTTGACCCATGTTAAAATGCTGTTACCTCCTCAAAAACATACACAGAGTTGTGTTTTGTTTCATTCACACATGTTGGAGTAACCCCTTACTATTAGTCTACATCTCCAGAGGTCAAAACGCTCTGTTTCCACCTCGTGATGTCTTGTAGCAGTATGTTTCAGCTTCCTTTTACCTTTTGGTCAGTAGAGATGGGAAATTTCAGGTGTGAAATAATCCACATTGTTCTAGTGAAGCTGTATATAGTTTATAGTTTTTACAGTGGAGCAATTCCTGTATTACCACATGAGTGGAGTGTTTTCTTGTCTGAGGGAAGAACACAGCCTACATATGCAGGGTTTGTGTGTTAAACACGTGTGAATGAAACAAAACACAGCTCCATGTCTGTTTGTGATAAGGAAACAACATTGTAACATAGACAATCAGAAAATAGTGTAATATAGGCCTTTAAGTGTATTATTTAAGCCAGTGGCTGTCTCTCTATTCACTCATTCATTCAGTCCATCCAGTTCATTGTTTTAAACGTGCCAATCGTCTAGGAGAGGACCTAAAGTTGTGCTGTGGGCTGTGATATCAGCATTCTCCTCCACACCTCTCCCCCGCTCTGCGCTGTATTTCCTCACATCTATTTTCAGCTCACCTGTCAATCGGACGCTCAAATGTGCCGTCTCTGACACATCCTGAGTAATAGCCTGGGAGTTATGAGCATGCTCCACTCCTCCAGACACTATTTACAATCCAGATTTTGCCCCTAGTACTTTAATGTTCAAACCAAGCCTGCCGTTTGCATATATTATAAGTGGATGTGCTCATTTATGGTTCACAGCTTAAACCGGAGCCGAGTGGCCCACAGCAGTAAGATTCGTAGAGTCTGCCACCTGTCTCAGCCCTCCCCTTATGCAGAAATACGCCATGTTAGATTTGAAGTTGCACACATAAGTCTAGTGTGAGGCGGGCGCTGTAGGTAAGAGACTGCTCATTACAGACATGGATGCTCTCAGTTCAAAGCCTGCCTCCCGGTCACATCAAGGCACGTCTATTTGTACTGCTTTTTAATGATGCTAACTCCTCCAAATGGCATTCTCAAAACATTTGAGAAGACGAGACATGCAAAATAGCTATGTTTACAAATTTTGATCTTGATATTTTTCTATTTTATCATTAATAAATACATTTCTATATATGACTATAAGCATTCTTGAATATATGAGAAGACGAGGCATGCAGAAGTAGCAAGGTTTTTACTCTTTTAGATGTTTGTATTTATGTATTCCATCTTTACTCATAATATAATACATTTCTATATATAATCCCTATTAGCAGTACTGGCTCAACAGCATTATGTATTGGTAAATGGAGCACAGCTGTCAAAATACATTCAGTGCATTTCCCACTGCACAGAGAAGCATCATAGAACATGTATGAAACACATTTGTGCCTCCGAGGAGCTCATTGACCTTCGTGCATGTCCTTGTAGAGCCTGGAGTTGTAATAGGTCCTCACGTGTTGTTGAAATTAAGGCACAATGTTTGAATCTGTATTAAAAAGCACATTGGAAGAGGGAATAAAGGAGAGACCAGGGGATGACATATGGTGAATTCATATTCAACAAAATAGCAAAGCAAACATTACTGTATAAACATTAGCAGTCAAAAGTTTTATTTTTCTTCTTTATTGCCATGGTTATTTACATTGTACATTTTCAGTGGAGCCATCAAAACTATGTATGAACACATATGGAAAGTAGCGATCAAAAATATATTCCAAGTTACAACTTACAACTCCAAACTTGTCTTAGATAAAAAAAAAAAAATCGCCTTTTGCTTTGAAGCTTGATTTGCACTTTTGGCATTTCTAGACCGTGACACACAGTACATCTGTGAAGGGAAAACCATTTCAGGAGACTTCATGAAGAGAAGGTCAAAGGTTTGCAGCACTGTCAATAAAGCAATGGATAGTTACTGTTAGGATGTGAATAGTAAATATAAAAATATTTGTTTCAATGTATAACTATATATATTAGTGTTATTTCATTCTTATTCTTTGCTATATCTTGCATCACAAATTTTACATATATAAAATGTATAAAGATGCACACATAAAGAAAAAAAATTGTCCAAACTTTATATTTTATTGTGTATCAATACTGAAAATACTGAAATAAAGTATGTTTGCATGTTTTAAGTATGTTTGTGTAGTATATCTATTAAAATAGCCTTGAACTATAAGCCAGCATTGTACTATTAAAGAAACAACAGTAATTTTGTGTTGAAAAATGCATAATATTGCCTCAAAAGGTGCTGTTTTTAGTGTTGCAATAGTTAGACATTATTATGTTGATACAGCTTAGTATTGGTATTTTATCATATCTTCACCACCCGACTAGACAGTTGTTGTTCATTTTGTTTTCACACTCCTTTAGAATAGGCCATTGTTTGTCTCTTTCAAAATACCCCAGAAAACACTTGCCAAGGACCCTGCCTCGCCGCCTCCCGCCAGCACGGTTCTAGTCTGAAGAGCTTCGCTGTTGTCAAGTATCTCTCTTTCCTCCGGTTTTGCATTCAGCCCTCAGTAACAGTTGGCGCCCTTAAAAATGTATGTTATCTGATGCTTTCCAAACACATCCTCCAGCCTTATCCCTCTTTCTATCCTCCTCTGGCCTCTCTCTCTCTCCACTTAATTCTTATTACACCCGGGTGACCTGCTCATATCAGCCTCTGTCACCCTAAATTTTTATATTTCCTGCTTTCATCCTCCCACCGGCTGTCGTGACTCATCCCGAGCTGTCTCTCCATGGGCAAAAAGGCAAATTAAATCATTATTCATGCACGACATAGTATTCTCTATAGCTGTTATATGTCAGCGGCATCAAAATGTAGTTATGCAAGTCTGAACACTAGACAGACCGATGTCCAGGTGAAGATGGATTAGATACTTTCCCCTCAAAGGACACAGCGCTCATTTTTATGTTTATGTTCAAAGATGTCCTTCAAGAGGAAAAGTGGTACATGGCGAGCTGGGTTTTTTTTTTTTGAGTGGAGGTTGTGAAATCTTTTCTTCTTCTCGGCCACAGATGAGCAGACACAAGCAACCATTCATAATACATCGCGCTTCAGTGCCAGAAATACCCCAACAGGGACGTGCTGTTGTCTATAAGAGTGTGCAAATGTGTGTGTGAAACCGGGCCGGCCTGAATAATAGAGACAGCAAACAGGTGAGATGTGAAGCCGACTCAAACCGCAACCGCACAAAAGCAGCGGTCCGTACGGGGCGGCTTGTTGTACTGCCGCAAAGTTATCTCGAAGAAGCAGTAACACTTGATATTATAATTTGCCTCTGAAGAGATGTTCTTTTTAAGCCACCTATCTTGTCATTAGGTTTGTGGGTTTGTGGTTGCAGTTATTGTGTGTTTAATGCAGCCCTTCCCTGTAATTGAGATTGTTATTTACTCCCATCTCCATCACTCCTGTTCTGGGAAATCCACAAACAATGGCAGCTACTTTTAAAGGACTCATCTCATGCATTGTTTGAATTGCTATTGTCTATGCTTACGTATAGAAAACACTCATCATTTTCCATCAAATACTTTCCCTATACTTTGATTTGGTGTTAGCCTACCATCTACTGGCAACAGTTGGATTGAACCATGGAAAAAAAAACAAAAAAAAAAACTACGCTACAATAAGAATGCAGTTGACAGAAGTGCTCAAAACGTGACTCAGATGCTGAAATTAAAATTTGGCATCCTTGAATCCTTATTAGGAAGTATGTTTAAAGAAGAGAGCAGATTTTGGACTTAAAAACGTCATAGGATTTCTACCTTTGATGTCACAATCTAGGGAAATTTTAAAAAAGAGTGGGTTTAAGTTGGGTAATGATTATGGCAATTTTTTGGAGAGCTAAACTGAATTATTTGTACAGTAAAGAGACCTTTTTCATGGTCTGAAGAATACACTTTTGTTTTGTTTTTTGCTGCTTCTTTCTTTATTTATTTTTTTCTACAAGGTTGACAAGCTACCGGCCCTTTTCATTCACTCCGGTCTGCACACTGTGTCTTGGTTTAATACTTTTTTCATGTAATGCGTCATACTCAACTTTCTATATGAAATACAACTTGACTGGAGACATGATGTTTCCTATTGTATTCCCACACAAGGTTCCCACTATAGAGTATATGGTGCGTGCAAGGAGACGTGATCTGAATGTAGCTCGGAGTTTGTTCTGCTAAAAGTGTCGACGGGTGCAGAATAGCTGGTGTGTAGACGAAAGGCGCTCTGGGACAGCCTGTGCCGAGCGGGGGTCAGATGTCACGTGACCCTGTGCTAGGTCCTCATCATGGCTCCTCAAGCGTGAACACTGTTGTCACACACAGAAACTGCTGCTGTAGCTCGCTATTATTACAATGAGTCCACTTTCTATAAAACTTTAAGATGCGCCACGGCATTTTCACAGGACAATAGTTCCTGTATCCAAGGACGTTTATTGTAGATGCAAGCTATGAATTTAGTTTGCGATGCCTGGGGGCTGTTTGTCTGTGGATATCCAGCCTCAAGTTACGCCATTGCACATCCGTTACCAAGGATACCTCATAGAGCATTGAGCATATTCCATGTTATATGTCCCACAATGGAAGCAGGAGCATGGTCATTGACATGGGCTTGAATGGTGTGTGGAGTGTTCATCGCTCCTGGTTCACTAATGATGGTAAATTAACTTGTGCTTCAGAGTCTCTGCCTCTTTACAACTGCAGGACCACACTCTTGACTAAAGTGCAATGTCATAATCCCTCAAAATGGTACTTGATTCTCCTCAATACTCAGTTGCAGCTCCTTTTTTGGTAACATTTAAAATAATTACACTTTTAATAACCTTAATGAAGAAAGGCATTCACAAAGAACCAATAGTTTAATAAGAATGAGTCAGGCTTAGTAACTATTAAATAACTCCCAGCCGCAGGCCTGAATCATTCTTATAAAACTGTTTTGTTCATTATGAATTTAAGGCAAATTTAGGTGTATAACATTAAAGTACCATAATAAAAAATAATGCGAAGCTATTTGTATTTATGTTTAATTTAGATTTGTATAGTCTGTTCAAATTATACTATATCGATAGAACCAAACTGTTAGTATTCAGTGGCTCTTTCCAATTCATCTGTCTAATAGATTGTAACCTTAAAGGTGTACTGTGTAACTTGAGGGTCCACTCCTTGCTTGTCTCCTTGGAGATGTTATTTTTTTTTGCCTGGAATTTTCCACAGGAGGGAATTAAACCACATATCTCCCTTGCATGTGTTTAATGTGTTTAGCCACCATTAACCTGTCTCCATTGTGATGACCAAGTTTATTTCCATACTGTGTAATAATAAAGGCAACATGTTTAATATCTCTATGGAAACAGGCAGGTAGCAGACCTTCCACCTGAACAGTGACCCACAGCTTATAAATGTCAAACAGATCTTAAAATTGTAAAACATTACATTGTCACATTATATGAATACAGTTACAGCTGTTCTGATATTTTTTTCACTTGGATAAAACATCTCCTCACAGTTTCCTGTGCCTCTGTGTTCTCCAGGACTGTGCCTCTCAGTGCGACGCTGAGCTCCTGTCTCTGCTCCTGGATGCCGGGCTCCTGGTGGGGTGCGTCTCTTCTCCTCTGTACCCTGTGCTCAGCTCCCACATGTTGGCCCACCAGAGTGAGGGGGGCTGGGATGTGGAGCGCTCCGCCTCCGCCCTCCTGTCTGCGGGGCATGCTGCAGAGGCGGGTTCCCTGCTGCTGGCCCACAGGGGAACGCATCAGTCACACTTCACCTTCAACACAGCACTCGCCGTGCTCAAGAAGTGGCTCTGACACAAGAACAGCTGCGCATAGGCTCTCAGTGTGATCAGGAGGAACTAAGGCTGTGTTACAAAAGGAGATATGGTTTTGGTCCATTTACTTATTTATATTAAAGTTGCACTGTGTAACCTTTCTATGGGGGATCTACCGCATGTTTGTCTGCATAGAGATTTCATTATGCCTGGAATGTTCCACATTATCACATTATACCTCAGATTTATTACAGGTGTTGTTATTGCTACAATCTCCACATATCTGATCTGGAACTTGCCCCAGAGATGAGTTTTATGCCACACTGCAAAACATTCAAGGTAAAGCAATAAAGTCTCCATAGAAATAAGCAGACGGCAGATCCACCAGCAGGGAAGCTACACAGTTCTCCTTTAATAATACATCTTGGATAATTATTTTTGTTTTTTGGGATGAACAAATGTTGGCTTTTCTGTCCTGTGCTGCAAATGAAGTATTTAGGATCGACTATGAGCGAAGTATATTGTAATTAATGCAAATGCGGAATAGATTTTTGAAGTACTTTATAAACATGTAAACCTCTCTTAAGACATTATCCTGGCCTCCCACACCACGGTGAAGCCATATTCCCCAGACATTCTAACATATGAAAGTGCTTAATCTAAATTTCAGTGTTGCACCTCACTTAAACCTATGCCCACTTGTTGCTGTTTCTGTTATACCATTTGTATTTCTAAATTGGACCAAATTCCTTGTATTGAAAATGTAATAATGAAAGTGACTTTTTTCTTGTCAGGCACTTGTTGGGTTGAGATGACATGTTGCCCTGTCTTACATCAACAAATGATGTCAGTATTTGTCTGTCCTGAGACCTATGACCTATGACCTTTGCAGTCTCCACCTCAAACCCATAGTTGCAGAGGCCACCATAATAATAATAATTAAACCTTTAGTCCCTGCACAGATCTGTATCATTTCTTCACTACATCACAATGTGACCATTAAATTGTTAGCTGTTATTTTTCCTCACGCTTCTGTTACATTGTCAACCAAATAATAATAAGTAATAAAACTGGGAAAAATTAGTCCACTTTTGTGTTGAGCGTGAACGGCAATGAAGCAGCCGTCAGCCTGTGCTCTGTAATTGGGTTTGGTTGGTGAACATGTCAACAACAGCTGTCTGCCTCCCAGCTAAAGCAATGCCGGATACCTCTAATATACCCACATCTGTTATACTGAGATCCTCCCCCTCGTTGCGGCGCATGTACTGCTTGTCTTGTAGTAATTGCAGTGGCCTGGAAGCATAGGTGCACATTTGCCTGTTGGTGCGTGACAGGTTTGGTCTTTGCACAGTCCGGTCCCTTCCCTATTGTTTTCTGTTGTTTTCAACCTAATAGTGGCTAATTAATTCTCTTTCTCTAAAACAAAAAAAAAGAAAGAGCCCCCAACTGTGTTACAGGCATGTGCTAAGACTACAGAGACCACATTACGCTGGGGTAATGGTGATGACAGAAACAGTTACGCATAGAGCATGCTTAGTTGGATTTTAGAAATACAGCTCTGAGTTTGGAACATGGGAAATCTCTAATAAACACTCATAAATCATGAAGGGAGTGGTTTGTTTTGCATTGTGTCCATATGAGCTGTATGATGCAGCTGGGAGATATGATAAAGATAATATAGTAGAATTTAAAATGGTAATAATAATAATACAGGTTTGACAAAGTCCTTCAAATCACATTATTCATTCACTTTATACTTCGTAAGTATGCTATTCACAACTGTTCTAGGGCACAGTGATGCAGCAGGGTTGCCATGTTGGGATTTGGCCCTTCTCCTCCAGCCATAGATAAACATGGCGAGCCAACCTGTCAGTTAAGAGTTGTCCAAGCATACAGTATTTCTTAAAAGTCGGTATAAAGCATTGTACAATCAAACAGTTCAAGGTGCAATGTGTAACTTTTCTGGTGGAGGATCAAATGCTTTTCTCCATAGAAAAGTTAATGCTTCACAGTATGGCATTAAACCTTTCTATCTTGAGACCAAATCAGGCCAAGTTACAGGTAGGCAGACGATGAACCTTCCACCAGAAAAGTCGTACGATGCACCTTTAAACCTCGATGGCATTGCAGCTGGTTTGACTCAGTCCCACTGTTATAAATGCCCTCTATACATTTCCTCCATAAGGACCTTGTTTGTCTGGAGATAACCGCCGTTCTCTGACCCACATATCCTCCGTGAGTTTGCCTGAGCTGCACTCTTGTTTGTTTTTCAGTCTGTTCAAAGTATCTGATCAGATTCAGTTTATTCTCCTCCCAGGGTCCTGGATGTGCTGCTATTGAAAACACTGATGGCTTGTCCCTCTGTTTATGCTAATAACTGCAGACAGAAAATATATACTTGTAAAAATATAGTTTAAGGGCAAGATGGAAAAAAAACCCATTTGTGTTGTTTGTCAGTGAGTATTAGAAAGGATGTTCCCTGGAGCAGACAGTTTTGTTTGGGAGCAAATACAGAAATGTCCTATCAAATCCAACATAATGAAGATGAATGAAGAAGCGTACAAAGAGTTTGTTTTATGTTAATACTAAATGTAATTGCGCGTCATTGTGTAGAGGCCTTCTGTTTGTTTGCCTATTGAGACTCCTCTAATCAAAATATCAGCCTAATTTAATCATGTAAAAACCGCAATAATTCCATTGACCTTTTTCAGTAAACTCATATCCTTGGATGTTTTGGAGTGGTAAAAATAATTAAACCATTTTTATGGCAATTAAAACTTAAATATTATATGTT